>ML783388.1:256379-302556 GCA_009831015.1 Picea engelmannii | reverse complement strand
TCAGTGGGGAGGCGATACGGATTATGCACCATAGATATGAGCATGCCAATATACATCGCTAAGATCTATGAGCCTTTTACCACACTACGCCAAAAAGTCACATCGGGGCCCCGACTTAGGATAAAATGCATTTTGTGGGTTTTTAGCCACCTCCTTCAGCCATTTTCTCGCCAGAGTGTCTGTTCCTAGGGAAAACACCCCCCGATCCATAATATGTGTTAACAATTCTGTTATCTTCTCCTTCAATATATTGAATCTCCTCTCAGCTTCTTCTATCCATTTAAAAGACTTGTGCCTCTTTTTCACAGTATCCATAATTGGTGCACAAATGCCACTGAAATCTCTAATGAACTTCCTATAGAAACTTGCTAATCCATGGAAGTTTCTCACCTCAAACATACTCCTTGGTGATGGGCATTCTTTGATTTCTTTCACCTTGTCTGGATCCATCTTCAATTCATTTGAAGAGATCACAAAACCCAAGTAAATGAGTTATGTCTTCATAAAAGAGGATTTCTTCATATTTATCAATAGCTTCTCTTGTTGTAGTCTCCTCATCACTAATTTTAGATGTCTCAAATGTTCTTCTTTAGTTTTTCTAAAGACCAATATATCATCTAGATACACAATCACAAACTTACCAATGAAATCCTTCAATACTTCATTCATCAATCTCATAAAAGTACTTGTGGAATTTGTTAAGTCAAATGGCATAACAAGCCACTCATACAACCCTTAATTTGTCTTAAAGGACATTTTCCACTCATCACCTTCTCTCATTCTTATCTGGTGATATCCACTTTTCAAATCTATCTTAGAAAATAAATGTTCTCCACTTAAACAATTCATTAAGGCATCCATTATTGGAAAAGGAAATCTATACCTGATGGTGATCTTGTTTATGGCTCTCAAGTCTGTACACATTCTCCATCCTCCATCCTTCTTTGGACTCAACACAGTTGGTACTATGCATGGACTCAATCTTTCTCTGACCAAACCCTTGTCTAATAATTCCTAGACTTGTTTCCTTACCTCCTCATTCTCTTTATGTGTCAATCTATATGATGCTTTGTTCGGAAAACTTTCTCCTAGTATCAAAACAATATGATGGTTGATACTTCGGATGGGTGGCAATGAGTTAGGCAACTCATCCACTACTATGTCATCAAAATTCTCCAACAGTTCCTGAACTTATTCAAGAAAATCATCCATAGAAGTACTTGTAAGGACAACTCTGGTTTCCTCACCACAACAAACTTCATCTCATGTTTCTTCTTAACCTTACTCAGGAGTTCCTTCCCACTCATGAGAAGTATGCTTGTGTTGGCTTCTTCTTTTACTTTATTCTCCTTTATTGGCAACAACATGTGTGTTCTACCATTCTTTTCCAAAGTGTAAGTATTTCTTCTCCCATCATGAATGACATTCCTGTCAAACTGCCACGGTCTTCCCAACAAAACATGACATACATCCATGGGAATTACATCAAACAGAATCTCATATCTATATCCACCTATTTTAAATTCAACAAGGCATTGTTTAGTTACCATTACTTGGTGTCCTTTTTGCAACCATGAGACCTTATATGGATTGGATGTGCAATTGTCTCCATCTCCAATTTCTCCACCATCTCTGTGGATACTAGTTTATCAGTGCTCCCAATGCCAATTATCACCTTGCATACTCTGTATTTAGTCTTGCAAGTTGTTCTGAATAAATTGTTCCTTTGCATTGGTTTTTCAACTTCTGGTTATGGATTCAAGAGAATCTTCCTCAACACCAGAGATCTTCCATCTTCTTCTCCCTCTGCTTCAACATTCAACTTATGATCTTCTAAAATGTGAGCTTCACCTCCTTCTTTCTTTCTCTCGGGACATTCCCAAGACATGTTTCATGTATTTCCATAGGCATAACATCTTACCTCTCCTCCTCTGCTTCTTCCTCTTCCTCTAGAAGAAATTCTTCCACCACTTTGTCTCCCTCGGGAAATTCCTCCTCTTTCTAAGTGACTATGTGGTTTCTCAGTCTGGTCTTTGGTTTTTTGTGCCTTGTCATGGGAAACTTCCTTGCCTTTGTTCGGGCTTCTACCTCTACCTCGCTGGCTTTGTTTCTTGGCCAACTTCTCCTCTGATTTTAGTGCAATCTGATAAGCATCACTACCGTCCTTACCGACATCATGCTGATCTCATCCTGGATTTCATATCTCAAGCCATTTATATATCTGACAACCTTTTATTCATCTTTCTCTCTTTGTCCAGTCCTGATATTCAACTTGTAGAACTCCTCTATGTACTCTTTCAATGTCATACCCTTCTATCTCAGGTTTTGCAACTTCCTGAACAGATTTATCTGATAATATTTGGGTATGAATTTAGCCTTCATCTTGGCTACCATTCTATCCCAATTCTTTATCTTTTGTTTTCCTTTGCTTCTCCTCTCAGCCTGCAGTTCATCCCACCACATTGTTGCATGTCCTTTTAGCATGGTGACAGCATGTCTCACCTTCTTCTCCTCATCGACATCTTCATAGTCGAACTATTTGTCCATGGATCTTATCCAATCCAGCAACTCTTCAACATCCAAATTGCCTTCATACATTGGGATGTATATCTTGGCTCTAGCTCCCAATTTAAAAACTTCTCTCAGTAAGTGTTCTTCAGAAACATTTTCCCCTGCAGATTCTTCAACTTCTATTTCTTCACTTTCTTCCTCACTGATGTTCCCAGCATCAGGTTCTCTCCTCTGCGTTGCTTCCATCGCCTCTAATCTTGCACGAAGCTCTCTCATTTATATTTCTACAGCATGATTGGCTATAGGCGGCTCCACTCATCTCCTCGATGGCATTGTGTTGATTATTTCTCACACACACAGAGTACAACTTCGACCTCTATTTTTCTACCTGAAAACAAATTTAGGTTCTGATACCACTTGATGCAGACCCCCCTTCTCTCCTCAGGGCTGCTCGACCTCCCGATCAAGGAACGTTAATTATTCTCAAGATGGATCAACTCCTTGGGACCTTGTTGGTCTCAAACTAAAAACACATGCCATGTTGTCTCCCTCAATGTTTTCATGGTCATGATATGATCATTACTAACTTTCATGTCGATCGATGGTTCACAGTAATTGTGGGTTGCCAACGTGATCACCCTTTATCAGAGAGATATGTCTCTGCAATAAAAAAATTGCTCTCCCAAATCCCCTTTAAATCATGATCGTTGATCTCTTGTCTCGATGAGATCAACGGTTCTATCAAATAGCGGGTTGTGAACTAACATGCTCTCTAATTTTTCCTCCTCTCCCCGCAATGATTCCTCACCGTCGATTTCTCGTTCTTAGATCAATGGTCAAGATCCACTTTGGGACTCCGGGCTTCAGGAGCTTGACACTTTCAACCTCCGTTTTTCCCCCGGATTATTTTGTACCTAAAACCTCAGATTCGACGCCATGCATCCACCTCAAATCAATGGTTCTATCCCACTTCGAGACTTCAAACTTCAGAAGTCTCAACCTTTCCACACCGGCTTCCTCCCGGAATTATTTCACCTAGAGTTAATGATTTGTCGACGCATGTCCTCCTTCACGATATACGGTTGTGAGGGACTTCGGCTCTTCGAGCTTCAAGAGTTTTAAAATCTTAGCACTTGCTTCCTCCTGAAGTATGCGATATGTTGATGCCCGTCTTTCTGGATCCGATGGTCACTATCCACTTTGGCTCCTCGGGCTTCAGGAGTTCCAATTCCTACACACTCGCTTTCTCCCAGAGTGTTTTCACCCAAATTCAACGATCTGTTGACACATGTCTCACTCAAATAAACGGCCACAAGTCACTTCGGCTATTCAGGATTTGATAGTTTTATCTCTCCACCTTCGCTTTCTACCAGAGCACTTCCACCCGAAGTACATGATCCATCGACGCCTGTCCTTCTGCATATCTGATGGTCGTGACCCACTTCAGCTCTTCAGGACTTTGAGAGCTTGTCATGCTCCGCACTTGGAATCCTCCGAAGTGAAATTTCCCAAAATCTCATATCTGTCGCCATGCGTCCCTCTGGATGATGGACGGTCCCTGGCCTCTTCAGGACTTCGATGAATCTTCTCTCCTATGAGAACGCAGAAACTTAAAACTTGTGCACTTTTTCCCAGATCAAACGGTCTAGAACGATCCCAGTCCTTCCTGGATGGATCTTAGTCGATGACTCATGAAATATTCAGAGCTTCGCTTCCTTCAAATATTTCTCTATGCTATCTCTCTTGAGATTCATTTCTCAAACCCTTTGACTCCTCAGAGGGTCACTTCGACACTTAGTCAAACTTCGAATCTGTGCACTCCTTGCAACAGATTCTTACGCAATACTTAACTTCTTGCGGGCGATTGTGCACACCTTGCAGCAGTCTCTTTGCACTCCTTGCAAATGGAAGTTTCACACTATCTCGTCTGAGCTTCTGAGTCTATATAGAATCTGTCAATGCACTCCTTGTGGAATATATGCACACCTTCCATAAACTCAATGAAGAGAAACGATTTGAAACTTATTCCAATACTTCACAGTATCATATGATCAATAACATAACTCATTCATTTATAAACACAAAAAATGACATGGAAACTATAAACAGTAGCAACACCATACATTTGGGTCAATTTTCCTCTGTTATATTCGTTAAAATGTAAATGGCTACAACTATGATAAAACAATAACTAAAAATTCAACAACATCTAAATCACTGCAATCTCCTACTAATTTGCAGCAGCCTCATTCAGGCATACAACACCTCTATTTATCCCAGAGGGCTCTTAGGGTTCCCTCCGACTACTTGAATTATAGAAAAAACTAACTAATACTTAATTTATGTTACATTAAAGTCTAGGAGTGAAACTCCCAAATCACTTGTGATCATTTTTCTCTCAAGCGTTTGATCTTCTTCATTTTTCAATCAGTTCAAAAAAAGATTGACAGGAAACACCAATGTTTAAGATTCCAAAATAATTCAAAAGGTGCATTATGGCGTTGAATTTTCCCTCCATGTATGCTTACTAGCGATGCTTCTGCATCAAGGTACAATTCCATCTAGTCTCTTGTGGCATGCTATATTTGGTCACATTAATTATGACAACCTTCATTTGTTGAAAAAGAATGGTGTTTCTGGTTTTCCTACTATTCCTGGGAACTTGAAGCAATGTGATGCGTGTATCCTTGGAAAACATAGAAAACAACCATTTCATGATTCTAATTCCAGAGAATGTAGAAAACTTGTGTTGTGGTAGCAACAACCCACCTTTTATTTTGATTTTACAAGCGAAAGGAAATCCCCCCCCTACTAAAATTTCATCCCCAATGCCTAATCATCTACTGCTTGAGCCTAATGTTATTTATTTTCCTACCTTGAGCAAGTTGAGGGTTTAATATTGATTGATGATTATCTTTGATGGGTGTTGATAATTCCTTTCGATTTGATGATTTCAAATGTCTTCATGATGCTTATTGACCCGTGATGTTTCGTTGATATTTGTATGATGGAATAGACATGTTATCTTCAGACCTTTTGTTGATTCCAAAGTGTTTGATGATATTATGTGGGTGTAGGGTTTGATGTTCTATTGAATGTCTTGAATAAGTTTGTCATTGATGATTTTCCTCATTAACTAACTCAAACTATGTATCTTCTAGCTTGAAGGTTTTGCTTCATGTTTTCATATTTATTCTTTTGTATATGATCACACCTTTTGTTTTCAAACTCTTATCTTTAGTAACAAAATCACTAATCCTTCTCTTGAGTTTGAGACTTAGCACATGCGATTTTCAAGAAACTTATCAACACCTATCTGTGATTATATTTCAATAGACCCAACACTCGCTTATGATGTTGCTTGAAGGCAGGGAATACAATGTTTATGGTGTATTGGAAGGAATCCTTTTAATTGCTTGATTGATCTCATATTCTCTATGGTTGTAGGAGTAGGTTAGCACGATCACTTTCTTCACACGATTGCTCTAGCCTTGAGATGTATATGGTGGAATCCACTGATTTTCTTCCTCTTTCTTGGACCTATTTTTATCTTGATTTTTTTGTAATTTGAAGCCAATGATAAACATTATGGACTAAGCCTTGTCTTTCCCAAGCCTCATCTAGAGTTATATTTTTATCACCATTGTGGTGATGAGGCCAGAGCTTTGATCCTTGTCCAGGGATTTGATCCTTACCAGGATATCCCCCATTGAGAAGAGATATACCTTGGATTTCATTTAACTTGAGATCCTAAGCTCCCAAGGCTATCAGATCCACCTCTCTCACAGGCTTGTCCCTGAGCCTCTTCAGATTGATCTCTACCCAGTTCTTCTTTTGGCCTTCTCTTTCTTGGAAAATTTTGGCGCAAGATCTATTGAGCTTCATGGATGAAGGTCTTTGTCATGTCATTTCCCAATGTTTTCTCACTATCTATCACAATCAGTATTACACATTGTGGTCTGGCGTGAGGACCTATACCTTGACCAGATCATATTCCCTATCTTTGTGATCCTAGTAGGTCTTCCCTCTAATATGTTTAGCTTGACTATATTGGTACGTGTCCTACATCCATTTGGCATATATATACTCTTACCATTCGTCTCTATTTGTAATGTTGATTTGTCACATGATGTTTCATCTTCATCCCCTCGATCGTTGTTACATAACCGACCCCCTAACATCTCTTAGGTAGGTGAGGTGTCAAACTTTCCCCTTCTTTTATTTGATTAGTTTCCATAAACAAATACCATAGCTATATTCCACTCATCAAGAGCTTTCCAACAGATGTAACCACACTCAAATCCAAGCTCCATATCAAAAGTTATGGCCTTATAAATTTTCACGTTTTTCATCCACCATTTCCACCTCATTGCCATGTGGCATCCATGTGGCCCCATATCGTTGGTTCTATATGATGTGGCACTAACATGGATGTTGACATGGCACATGGAATGTGGCTCGTCGGTCCCACATTTAATATTGGAGCTCTCTTCATCGTTAGAATTCATCCATTCTAAAATGATACAAATAATGTCGATCAAATCCTCCCCACGACGATCATCTCCTTCTGACCCGACCAATGTTTCCGACCCGATCAACCTATTGCCGATCAAATCCTCCCGACAAAAATCATCTCCTTTCAACCCAACCAATTTTTCCTAACCGATCAACTGATTGTTGATAAAATCCTCACGACGACGAGCATATCTTCTGATCATGTCATTCCCGACCCGATCATCTCTGTTCTGATCAGATCCTTCCAATTTGACCATATCTTCTCGATCCAACCAACTCTTCTAAAATACCTTTCATGAAACATTTGTTAAACGACCATATATTGGGCTATAGGTTTCAGAATTGAGCCCATGATACCTCATTGGAAAGGTATCAAGTAGAGGAATGCAATGGAAGAAGTATTTAGATTAGAAAAGTGACAGAAAATCTCATAAATTGTAGATAACAACATGCCATGAATTTTTGGGGGAAATGGATTGTGCATACTTCAGACAGTCATATCTAGATATACGAGTAACAAAATCAGATCTAGGATATCTCGATGGAAATATGGAGAAGATAATAGTTGGAGGGGATGGAAAGTGTTGGAGGATTGAGAGCAAAAAAGGTCTGAAAATGAAAAACACGGGTGGAACCCAAATTCAGATGAAGAACCAGATATGAAGACTTCAGGCAGTCATACATGGATCTACGAATAATGAAATCAGGCCAACAAGGGATCAAAATAAATCTGAGACATAGAAGAAGAAACTAGAATGATCACATTGAACGGGTTGAATCCATAAACTCCCAGAATGACACAAGAAATTCATAAAACGACCCAACAACAGAGTGAATAATAAATTCAAATAGATATCATTTGTAGACTACCATAGGGAGAATGTAACCACCCATGAGTCTCTTCAGCTCCCATTTGTAACTCCCACATCTACATTTTCAAAATGCAAGAGAAATTTAAATTAAAAAAGAAGAAGATAAAATTAGGGGAAAACAAAACGAATGGTCATGAGAGATTAAGAGTCTCTCTCTTGTTTTATAAAAGAGAGCTAGTTGAATGTAATATGACTTTTTCCCTTTGTAACAAAAGATGGTATTATTGCTTCTGAGTAATAAAGAGCAGGAGGCATTTCGAAAATTTGTGGCTTTGATGGATGTATTGGAGATTATTCTTTATGCATTTATTTTTTTAGTTGAGTAGATAGGATTCTATGGAATGAAATATTTCTTCACTCTGTTCTTTTCTCTTATGTTGTCACAGGTTTCCTTGTGGGTACATAAATGACGTTACAGATGTATTGTTCAACTATTTTTTTGTATAACTGTAGCATTATTGTTTTCATATATTATTAGAATACTTGAACTATTTCTGGTTCTGATTGTGTTATCTTTCGTTGTACTCATTCTTTTAGTTTTTCTCTAGGTATAGGTTAGAATTAGTTAGGATTAGAATAGTTTGATTTTAGTTAGATTAGCCTTAGGATTATTTAAAAATATTTTGGGGGAATTCCATTGTCTTTCCCATTTTATTTGTTTAAATCTTAGCGGAAACGAGGCCCATTAAATCACGGGAAATGCTACACCAAACAAGAGTAGGCTTGATTGGGACCTGCCATCCGATGTTTTCCCTTATCTGTTTGACAGTCCATTTGGAATCATCAACAACTTGGATTGATACATTTTGATCTATGTGTCCCCATGCTTGTTCCATTTTCAAATGAAAACAAATATAACATGTATTTTATTGATGATTACACTAGGATGTGTTGGGTGTAATTTTTGAAAGACAAATCACAACATTTTGAAACTTTTAAATTTTTTTATGTATGGATCCAAAATGAAGATCAGTTTCATATCGGATCTCTTTGTACTGATAATGGAAGAGAATATACATCTAATGAATTTTAAAACTATATACACCAACATGGTATCAAACATCAAACCACGATTCCATACAATCCTCAACAAAATGGTGTAGCTGAAAGAATGAAGAAGACTCTCCTAAATATGGTTTGTTCCATGATGTTTTTTAAAAATGTAAAATTGATGTTTTGGGCTGATATAGTTCTATGTGTAGTTTATGTGAAAAATAGGTGTCCATCTCATGCTCTTGAAAATAAGACTGTGTATGAAATGTGGTGTGGCCTCATTCCTTCGATGATACATCTCATGGTCTTTGGTTCCATTTGCTATACCTTAATTCCTAAGGAGAAAATAAACAAGCTTGATGCAAGGAGTTGGAAGTGAATACTCTTGGGGTACTCAAATACCACCAAGGAATATCGTCTTTACGATAAGGTAAACAATAAATTCATTCTTCTAGAGATGTAATTTTTCTTGAATCCTCCAAGAATGAAAAAACCGTTGAGAATCAACTTGATCATTTGGATAAATTCACTCATGTAAAGACATATCATGAATTTGATGATGATATTCCACAACTTGAAGTGGGTATCCCTATCTTGGATCAATCTATGGAATCTCCTTTTGAAGCACCATCTCCCCCTCATGAAGAAGTTCTAGCCATTTCATCATAAACTAAGGTTCATTTGGATGATGTGAATGAGAGGATTGAAAGGCTAAGTCTTGATGAGGATTCAACACTATCTCAATCAGGGAAGCAACCTGGACCATCTCAGAAATGTACACCAAAATAGATTGTAAAGACACTTGAAAGTGTTCATCCAGATGAGGTCAGAAAGACAAGAACCAAAAGTTCCTCAAGAAAGGATGGAGGTGATGTAGATAATTCACATTTAGGTGATGTAGATGATAAGGATGCTTCATATGATTGTAAATTGAATTTATCTACTAACTTTGAACCAACTTATTTTGAATAAGTCACGTCTCATGATGAGTGTAAAGAAAACATGCAGAAGGAGTATGATGCTCTCATCAAGAATAGGACGCCAAAGTTGGTGGACCCCTTATTCAAAACCAAACCAATTGGCTGCAAGTGGGTATTTAAGAAAAAATACAATCAAATGGTTCAATTGACAAGTGCAAAGAAAGGCTCGTTGAAAACAAGATTTGCACATAAATAAGGTAATGATTATGAGGACACTTTTTTCCCCACAATAACATGGTCTACCATTCGTACTCTATTTGCCTTGGAAACATAGAATGGATAGAATTTCATCAAATGAATGTGAAGATTATTTTCTTCAATGGAGACTTGAAAGAGAATGTCTTCATGTCATAGCTAGAAGGTTGTTTTGTGAAGGGAAAAGAATATAAAGTATGCAAGATCATCAAATCCATATATGGCCTGAAACAAGCACCGCGAGCCTAGTATGAAAAACTAACCGAGCATCTTCTAAAATTAAATTTCAAGCACTTCAGTCTTAATGATGCAACTATGTTTTTCAATAAAGTTGGAAAAATTACGGTATATCTTGTAGTGTATGTAGATGATCTGTTGATAACATGGAACAATGAAAGTTATATTGCATCCATAAAGAAAGAATTGAAGAAAGTCTTTGAGATGGCATATTTGGGACATCTTTATTACTATTTGGGCATTGAATTGATTCAAAATCCAAATTACATATTCATGTACCAAAATAAGTACATTGGAAAACTATTGAACAAGTTTGGCATGGTCGAGTGTAACCCTGTCTCCACTCCAATGGAACATAATTTGAATATTTCATCAAAATGAGTGAATTTGAGGATGCAACCAAGTACAGATAGCTTGTAGGAAGTCTTATCTACCTTACCACCACCAGAATGAATATTTCATTTGTTTTTGGGATAATTTCTAGGTTCATGCAAAAACCTTGTGAAGGACATTGGTCTACTGCAAAAAGAGTTCTAAAATACTTGAAGGGAACTCAAGGTTTTGGACTCAAGTATTATAAGGTGGATGACTTCAACCAAATTGGATATTTTGATTCAAACGTTTTCGGGGATAAAGAAAATGGACTGTCAACATCAGGTTATCTCATGAGTCTTGGATACGTAGTTTTCTCTTGGAGATCACACAAATAATCAATTCTAGTAGGTTCCACAACATAGTTAGAATATGTGGAAGCTGCATAAGAAACAAAGGAGATTGTGTGGCTCAAAAAATATCTGGAGATTTTAAGGAGAAATAGATAAATTCTACTCCTATTCTAGTTGACAATACTTTTGCAATCAATTTTGGATTATTTGGATAAGAATCCCAAATTCCATGATCTAACTAAGCACATCAACACAAAGTATCACCTGATATGATATCATGTAGAGGCCAAGACTATTCACTTGAGATGTTGTTCCACAAATGAGAAAATTGTGGACATCTTCACCAAAGCACTTGGAAGAGAAAATTTTGAAAATTTCAAAATGATGCTTGGAGTCAAAAACACCCCTTCAGATTAAAAGGGGGAATGTTGAATACCCAATCCTTGGATTATGGTAATATATAAATAATAATAATATAAATGTGAAGAGTCATAGTTGATAGGAAGAGTCACTCAGAAGGTGAATACTAACAATCATCTAAATGTATATTTATTAAGGTTCCATGTTAATGAAATCATCAAGTGTGGAGTTACATTCTATGCCCATACTTGGCCTATCAAGAGGTACCACAATAAATATCCCACTCAATATAAGATTGACCTTATCTAAAACAACAAGAAGAGTGGGTTTATGGATACCTAACTAAAATATAGGTTATCCTAGACAAAGATACACTAATGGGTGGGTTTATGGATACCCAACTCAATATACAGTTGATCATTGTTGAACGTAAATATTATACTCAGGTATTTGATATCCCCCATTAATAGAAATTTGAGGTTTTGAAGAGAAGGAACACATCACAAGATACATCCCTCCTAGAATTTGAATAGGAGCCAAAGATCACTATTATAGTCAATTAATAAAGAAGAGTGACAATTGGGACTATATGGTAGTACTATTGACTAAATACATCGATATGAAGCCATTAAACAACTTCTCAAACATCACGATAACTAATCATCAATTTAGCCACAAGAAAACTTAATAATTGACACTGATATAAGATGTTTCCTTCTACACCTCTTCTCTATTGATACAAAATAAGAGCTACCATTATACCAAAATAAACTTCAACACACAAATGAATCCCCTCAATGAGAATGGTTAGGGTGCCAATATGGTTGAGACTTTAATGGAGAGGAATTTTGTTCTTATTGAATACGGGGTACATGATGTGATTCCTACTAAACAAAATTAAGATTATTAGAGGTAACTAACTCAAAATTTATCATATCATCAATGGATGGTTCAAAATATTGAAACCTGTGCAAATCAGTGGATGAAGGGTCATAATGACTTACATATGGTGATGAAGTATCATGTTCAAGGCCTAATATCACCATTCTCATCATAGGATCAATAGGAGAAAAGATACCTTGTCCATGAATACTAATCCCACCATGAGTATACCCCATTTGATGAAGAAATTTGGACCCAATGCCTTGAGTATGTTACTCAAAATCAAGAGGTGATGGTCGATGAGTAGTCACTAAAGCAACAAAGTAAGAAGGAATTTCCTATGATATAGGCCAAGTATCCTCTTACAGCATGTCATTTCTCTCATATATTTCACCAATACTAGGAGAGGAAAAACATAGTTACCGACTTGACAAGAACTGTGACCTCAAAACAAGAACTCTATCCCTAAAAACCCATATTTGTGGGTCAGAAACACCAAAATCAACCCCCAAATAAAAAAGTGGTGTTATCGATAGCACTTGTTTTTTTTTTTTTTTTTTTGGGGGGGGATTAAAATTACCAACTTTTTCAACCATGACATTAACAACCTCATAATATTACCAACAAAAACCTAAAAATCAACCCCTAAATAAAAAGGTGAGTCTAACAACAACAAACTTTTTTTTTAGGTTAAAATTGCAATTGCTTTGAAATTGTGGACTTAACAATGGGTATTGTTGCAACTAACATCTTAAAATAATCCCTCAAATAAAAACATGGTGCTCCTAGTAGCACCCCAATATTTTTTTCAGTGCTAAAATTACAATTTTTTTGAAATCATGGCCTTGAAAATCGGTATCCTTGCAACCAAAATTTTAAAACCACCTCATTGTCAGGCCANTAATCCCTCAAATAAAAACATGGTGCTCCTAGTAGCACCCCAATATTTTTTTCAGTGCTAAAATTACAATTTTTTTGAAATCATGGCCTTGAAAATCGGTATCCTTGCAACCAAAATTTTAAAACCACCTCATTGTCAGGCCAGGCATCAGCAGAAATTTTAACTCCACGGATGTGATTTGAATTAACATGATAGGTGAATAAATAAAAAGAAAATGATTGTTGGTATTCCATAACGGATGACACTTCCCATCACCTATGACTCTCCATATTTACACTAATGTTACAATAACACAATCCCAAGGATTATGTTTACAACATCCCTCGCCTTAAACTGAAGGGGTGTGTGAGAGTGCAAGAATCATTATAAATGTTTCAAAATTTTATTTTTCAAGTTCTTTGGTGAATATGTCCACAATTTTCTCATTTGTGGAACAATGTCTCAAGTGAATAGTCTTTTCCTCTACATGATATTGAATCAGGTGATACTTTGTGTTGATGTGCTTAGTTCGATCATGGTATTGGGGATTTTTGGCCAAATTTATTACAAAAGTATTGTCAACTAGAAGAGGAGTAGACTTCAATTGTTTTTCCTGCAAATATTCAAGTATTTTCCTAAGCCACACAATCTCCTTCATCACTTTTGCAGCTGCCACATATTCTGCCTTTGTTGTAGAATCTATTGGAACTGACTGTTTGTGCGATCTCCAAGAGAAATTTGTTGATCTAAGACTCATGAGATAGCCTAAATTTTAAACTCCATTTTCCTTATCCCCAAATGATATGAAAATTATCTTTTAAAGACTTGGTTGAGTTTTAAGCATGTGTTAAATTACAATTCAAAAACTTAAATGAGGAAGGAGATTTTAATGAAAGAATGTTGCAGCCATCATAAATAATACAGAATATAAATTAAACATTAATAACAACAAACCATAATGCCAATATTGTTAATGGAGTTCGGCAATGTTGCCTACGTCTCTAGGCCTTTGTCTCAGTGGGGGAGGATTTCTTATTAATATTCAATGCTGCAAAATTACATCAAAAGTATCTCAATTGGAATACAAACTGGTCTGGTTGTGTTCTACTCCACCTCAAGAATCCAACACAACTAACGACACTGCAAAATGTTGAGCGTAGCTCCCGGAAATGGCCTCCAAAGTTTGCTTCTCAATGTCTTCCCTACATAAAAATGGATTAGGCTTCATGAATTCTTCAACATTCTACTAATATGAAACTCTTTGGACTTTCAAAACCTTTGGTTTATGTAGAATCTGATTTGGGGGTCACCTCCCAACTTCCTCCCAAGATATGGCCTCAAAAAGGGCTCAAGATTCCCCAAAAATGGTCAAAATCCAATAAAAACCGCATAATAATTATAAAAAAATCATTTTCCCAAAGTTAAAACCCATTTCTGGGAAAAATGTGGGCACACCTCTTTGATTCGGGCTCCTGATCATATGGGAAGCGTCATATGGCCATGTGTTGGCCATATATCCCTGGTGCTTAACCCCTCGTTCTGTGCAAATTCCATGTGGCCAAATGTTAGCCACCTTAGCCCATGCCCAACTCCAGCTCTTGGTCCTCGCTCCTAGTCGAACACCTTGGTCGGTGGGCTATCCCTGCTGACCGGGCACTTAACCCCACAAATCCCACAACAATCAATTCAAATAATATGTTTTCCACATGTTTAAACAAGTGACAAGTGTGTTCGGGTGGCTAGCACTCTTTGGTGAAACTATTGGCATAGGAGAGGTTGGAGGTTTGAGTCTTACAGAGTTCTGTTGAGCACTCAACACACCCTAAAAATCCTATGTTAAATTTTACTTTTTGGGTACCACTTGATCTTTTGCACTGTCTGATTCTACTTTAGTATGAAAAATGTTGCCTTGATTATCACTTTTGTTTCTCATTTAAGTCTCTCAAAGTTTGATTGAGCATGCGAAAACACATAAATTAAAAGAATAACACTTAATTAAAGAATCAACAGTGAAGACTTCTCCCCGACGTGCTTAAGAAACTCGTCATCAGAAAGGATTAAGCATGAAAGTAAATCATTCAATAGAACCAAGGTCATCAAGCATCGATCTTTGTCGGTGTCGACAAATGAAATTTGTTCTTTAGCGATGAGTGTCACTCAAGGATATCACCGACGGTCGATCCCTTTCAACATTGGTAAAAGGTGAAAATATTAAGCATTGAACGAAAATGAAATGATATCATTGATCGTTGACTTCCGAAACATTGCTGGTATCTAGGAGATTTCGAGGATGATAATCTACAAGAAAACCACGCGTTAGGTTTATTTTTGAGGGTTGGTCCCTGATACTTTTTGGCATCAGCAGTCCCAAGTTAAGCATAGAGCGCTCAACTTGAACAAAGTCCCAAGTCCGACCATCACCCACAAGATGAGTTCCCGGTTTTCATTACCATATATCTCGAGTCAGTGGTGCCACGTTAGCACCGTACAATGAATTCGATCGGCATCGGAGGTTTTGCAAAATGATATCAATAAAAAATACAAAACAACTCGGAGCAACGCTAAGCACAAAATCGGGGTTAACTTACAAGAAATTTGGACAAAGAAAATAGTAGATTCACATGCAAAGAGAAGAAACAATGCATTCAACTACTATGACCAGAATCCTTTCGTCAAAATGTTGAGACTTTATATATTAGACTCCCATCGGGCTCATGTTACATACAATAGACACTGTCTACACCTTTTGGCCAACCAACCCATTTACATTGAGAACATGAAATGTTTCACAAGAAAAAAGGGAATACTATCAAAATTCTGCATCACATCTTAGAATACAAAACAGAGTCTGCCCATCACACCTCTTCTGCACACAGACTTTCTCCCCGACTGCCTCCTTCTCTCGGAGGCATTGTCATCATTTTTTCTTCTGACACCCTTTGCACTTCGTGCCACTGCACGATCATATCTTGTGCTTCCCGAAGCTATTGCTTAAGCTAGGATGTGTTCCCTTCACGACCCTGTGTTGCTGACACCTCAAGGTTCTGTGTCGCCAATTGCCGACGTAATTCTCTATTCTCTTGGAAAATTTCAGCTATGGTGAGTTGTGCCTACTCCAACTGCGGATTAGTTCCTCGGACATTTGAACCCGAGGCTTTTGTCTTTCTCTTTCGGCTCCTGTTTCCTCGACTTGTCGTTCTGACAGGATCTATCTAGATAGCGCGCATTAGGAGCTCCTCGACGGCTGATCGTGCACACGAGTCAATCAGGATTTGGATTCCCCCCCTCGACTTCCTTATTTTTTTTGGGCCTTCCTCTACTCCGTGATATTTGTTGTTGAGGAAGCGTGGCTTCCAACCTATGCCCTTCCTACGTAACTTCTTCCACTTCGGCCTCCACATGAGGCGATACTATCATTTCTGTGCAAAGGTAGGAATCTCCCTTTGAAGCCTCGGGAACACCCGCTGCAAACAAGAACAAGTCCTAAGCATTTTCTGGCTCAAGCGTGGCTCTTTGGCTGCCTCACAGGCCCCGTCTTGAGTTTTGAGGAGTTCCCATGGTGAGAAAATGTATATACCTTATGTGTGGGTGACTTGACAAAGGCCCAAACCAAAGAATTTGATCGAGTTGGGCTCACGATACGAGTCAGTGCATAACCTTGAATGGTAAGTAGAACACATACAAAACATCTAGAATTTAAAACGGAGTGGGCAGTGAGTCGAAACGTGCCAAGGAACACTGAATTACTTGCGATGAGATGTTTTAAATAATTTATATGTCACATCCATGCAACGAGTATGATCCAGAGCATGTGAGATGCAGTCGATAGGAGTTGCAGAGAATGTGTGGTACGATCGCATCGATTTCTTTTAAATTCCTCAGCCTCCATAATGATTTGATGATGGTTGATGCACTTGCTGATGCAACTAATGTTCAAGAAACTTGCCTTGACCTAAATCGTTTAACAACTTCCCTTATGATAGTATCCGACTCTTTTGGAACTTGTACTTTTAGCACATGTTCGGCTCTCACATCCTTTCTCGACCCCAAGGGCCAACCAACCACTGGCATGACTTTGAATCTCATGTTTTTCATACCTGATATTTCATGCTATGGCACGCGGATGTAACCCACCCTAACTGAAGAAAATGACGACGCTAACGAAGGTGGTGCAGGTAATTCGAAGGGTTGCAATGATCACATATGTATCAAACAATCAGGCTTAGCGAGATTTAGAGGTATGCACCAGTTTGGATTCTTCACGCTTACATCTTTACATATATTTTGTTGAGTATTGTTCTCTAAGCCATTTTTAAATGGTTTTAATTTCAATTGCACAAAATATCCCTCCGACAACCAAGAAAAATCAGCTCCATAACCTCGCTGAGGAATCCGAGAGAAATTGGGTTCGGAGATCAACAAGGTGGTGAAGGATATAAAATTGCCTGAGTTCGGCACACCCGAAGACTTCGTCGACTTGCATGACATAGTCGAATCGCACGCCAAGCAAGATTATTCATGGGCTGAAAGACTAGCAAAGGTGACCAACACAACGCCAGGATAGGAACAACAATTTATGGAACATCCAATCAACGCTTGGCCTATGCTTTAGCAGTAAATTTCTAGTCCGAACAAGTATCGGATGCATGTGGTGGAGATCAAAGAAGTTTACGCACCCCCAATGGGACAACACATATTTCCATACACCCAAACCTATGAGGAGTTTTTCATCAATTGGTCGGAGTATGAGAAAAGTCAACCTTTCGAGTGATATCTTGAGTTGACTATTAGAAAAACTGTTAGGAGAGAACGCCACGTCGCGAGTTTTTCTTTAGTTATCTGCACTTAGCTGTTATTTTCAGTGAATTTTATGTTATAAATAAGAACATCGACCAATTAGTCAAGGTCAATGGTTGTTGCAAGAAACTCTTTCTTTTTGGTTGTCAAGAATTATTTTTGAGCTACCGTTAATAGAGAAGTCCTTCTGAACCAGAGAAAAGGTTATTTTCATCAAATGCATGTGTGACTGGACGTGGAGAAGAACTATTTCCTATCTCATTTCATGAATGATGTTGTAATGAGTAAGAGTTATGTAATATATTGTCAAGTTATCTGGTGCAATGTTTTGTTGTTCTTTACTTTAATGATGAAGATGAATCGTTGTGTTATCATGTGATGGATGATTAGTGTAGTTGAATTATTTTACTTGCCATTATCTTATCGCATATTTGTTTTCTTTCTGATAATTAGTATCTCAGACAGTAATGGGATGCTCACATGGTTAACGTATTAGTACTAAGCATGTGGTATAAAATTGTCATCTGCATGCTTGAGTAGTGTGTTATCCCAAGCTCAGCCTCTTCTCCAGTAGTTAAACTTAATCCTATTTTGTTGCCAAGTTGGTTTAAACCAGCTTACATCTTATATCGGTCCCACCTAAGAGAAAATACAAAAAAGAGAAATTCCAAACTGAAGGAGACGCCTTCACAAGAAAACATAAATCCCATCGATTAATTGGTTGGATCACAAGATCTGGAGAACTATTCCACTATTAAATGCTACAGAGTCTAATTGGGCCTCGGTGGAGGTTTTGGTTCCTATTGTTGAACTAAAGGGATTTAAGACCCATCAATAGAATTGGCGCTAGAAGGAGGCCCTAAAGAATGAATGGTTGAATACATATTTCGTATAATTTTTCAGACAACCGATAGATTCAAAATAGCCCACATGCATGGCTAGTCATTCCTAAGACAACCCACACACGTTGAGTACTCTTGAAACAATTAACTCATCCCAGCCTGAGGAAGACCCTTTGCACCCTGACATACCTTATGCTCTTCCTCATGAGGAATTAAATCAATTCAAAAGGATCACAAGAGCATACGCCCGACAGATTAGTGTGTTGTCCTTAGCTCCGATACTTCCTCCAAGAAAACAACAAAGTAGACCAGTGACTAATACTCCTGACGAGGTTTTCGTGCACACAATAGAAGACTTAATATATTTCGCAATCACCAAAATCCAAGATCGTCTTGTTCTGATACCCGAAACGCGAGCTGACGACGTCTCTGAACCAGACGAATTTTTGGATGAGGAGGAGTTTAACTCAGAATCTGAATATATGGGAGGAAACAACGACCATAATGAAGAAAAGGGGAACCCACCACTGAATAATCATTCCTGGTTGGCCAGAGATGCTTTGGCCCTCCTAGGACCAGTCCATAACATTCCCCGACATCCAGAGAAGTTACTTCCTAAGTTCAACCCAGAAAACTCAGGATTTCCTAAAGATCATATCAAGAAATTTATACTAGCAATTAGACTTATGAACGTCTAGCATGAAGATGTAGTTTTCAGGATGTTCCCCTACATTTTTTAGAACTTAGCCTCCACATGGTATTTTAACCTACCTGTAGGATCCATAACTAGCTGGAAAAAGTTTCAAAAATATTTTTTAGATAAATTTGCAGAAGAAACCACTACAGGAGCTCTAATGGCTAAACTATTTGTAGCCACCATGAGTTCAAAAGAGAAGGTTAAAGATTTCAATCGAAGATTCACAACCATCTTAAACAAATTCCAGCCAGAAGCCAAACCAACTCAGGAGTTGCAAATCGAAGTATATGCTAATGCGCTCCCATCTTCTATTTCCATGTTTTTGAAGAGGGTTTTCAAACGAACCTTAGCTAAGAATTTTGAAGAAGCTAAAATGATAGAATTCCATATGAAAGGGTGTAAAAAAGGCCAGGTATATTTAGTTAAGAAAGAAGTTCAATCTCCTCTCAAGAGAGGACTCCTTTTGACTAGACCGCCAGGGAAACAAGTAGAATAGATTCCTGACAAGGGTAATGGAGACATAGAAGATCTACAATGCATGGTTAAGAAATTATCAAATGAGATCATAGACATGAAGAGAAACGTGTTGTAGATCTAGGGAATGACACCCAGTTCTTCAAAACAACATAAGCATATATGTACCGCCACCGATTATTTCAAGAAATGGGTAGAGGCCATCCCTTTGACCCATGTAAATGAGAAGGTGGTAATCCAATTCATAGAACAACAACTGATCACAAGGTTTGGGGTCCCTTCTGTCCTATTTTTTGATAATGTAGCTTATTTTTCTTCCACACTATTGACAGAGTTCGCTTTGGACAAAGGAATCATAATTAGGTACTCTGCGAATTATTATCCACAGGGAAACGGGGTGGCAGAATTAACCCATAAGAACCTAGTGAGAATATTAAAGAAGACGGTTGCAGACAACCAAAGGAATTGAAATAATTTACTCCATAATGCTCTATGGGCCAATAGATTCATACCCAAGGAATCCATAGGAAATTCCTCATACTTTCTGGTGTACAAGCAGGAATCCATCCTCCCAAATGAGATTTATCTCCCGTCTCTTCAATTAGCCAAATATTACGAAGGACAACCTTCATCAGTGATACAACAAAGAATTGACGCTCTGCTCATGCTAGAGGAAGAAAGGGAAAAGGCTAAATCAAAGTTCATGGCCCACCAGTAGATTGTTAAAAGATGGTTTGACAAGCATAAGGCTAAAGAGAAGGATTTTGAGGTAGGGGACTTGGTCCTAAAATGGGACAGAGAAAATAATCCTAAAGGAAAACACTCTAAGTTATATATATATATATATATATATATATATAGAGAGAGAGAGAGAGAGAGAGAGAGAGAGAGAGAGAGAGAGAGAGAGAGAGATATAGATATATGGCTGACCTCAAGTCATGCGACATAGAAAACTTTGTTCCTAACTAATTTCTCACATACAACACAAGGAAGCATCGAGGAACCTACGGTTTCTTTTAAGAGTCCTATATCTAACCCGCGCAGATGAACAATTTTGGAGAAATGCAGAAAAGTCTACCTGGTGGTCTGGTGAAACCTTATGGGAAAGATGGAAAGATGAAAAGGACTGAATGAACCCCGAAGATAAATCTAGCAAAGGATTCACATTAAACCATATCACTTTGCAAATTAAACATACGTCATCCTCTCCCGCTCGCTCAGGGAATTCTTGCGAAATCAAAGTTAACTATACCAAATGAGTGAACAATGAGAGAGGGTATGTAGATATCTTTGTCAGGGCTATGGATGCTCATTGGCAGCGGAGCAAGGTATGTGATGTTGGGGTGACTCTATCGGTGCTATGGATGCTCAAAGGCAGTGGAGAAAAGTCGTATCAAGTGATTAAAGATAACTAAAGGCTTCATGCCAGTGAATACTTTACTAGATTTTTGTCAAAAAGGGCATGAGTCAAAGTTACAGGAAACGAAGGAGGAATAAAGGTTAAAAACCCCACAAGCAAACCCAGAAGCATCGACCGGAGAATTTCAAATGCAAGGGTAAATGAAGATCTTATTTAAATCTAGTAAGGTTCTCCACCATATTTCGTATCAGTCAAACATGAAGGAGGAACAGAGATTCTGCTTTCGCCCATTAAGTCATCATTTGTTGAGCACTCAACACACCGTAAAAAGGCTATGTTAAATTTTACTTTTTGGGTACCACTTGATCTTTTTCACTGTTTGATTCTACTTCAGTATGAAAAATGTTGCCTTTATTATCACTTTTGTTTCTCATTTAAGTCTCTCAAAGTTTGCTTGAGCATGAAAAAACAAATAACTTAAAAGACTAACACTTAATTAAAGAATCCACAATCAAGACTTCTCCCTGACGCGCTGAAGAAATTTGACATCGGAAAGGATTAAGCATGAAAGGAAGTCATTCAAGAGAACCGAGGTCATCGAGCATTGATCTTCGTCGATGTCAAAAAATAGAAGTTGTTCTTCAACGAAGATCATCACTCAAGGATATCACCGACGGTCGATCCCTTTCGACATCGGTAAAAGGTGAAAAGAGTAAGCGTTGAACGAAAATGAAATGATATCGCTGATCCCTGACTTCTAAAACACTGTTGGTATCAGGGATATTTCGAGGATGATAATCCGCAAGGAAACCATGTGTTAGGTTTATTTCTGAGGGTCGGTCCCCGATACATTTCGGCATCGGCAGTCCCAAGTTAATCATAGAGCGCTCGACTTGAACAAAGTTTCGAGTCCGACCATCATCCGCAAGATGAGTTCCTAGTTTTCATTACCATATATCTCAATTCATTGGTTCCACGTTAGCACCATACGATGAATTTGATTGGCGTCGGAGGTTTTGTAGAAGGATGTCAATAAAAAATACAAAACAACTCAGAGCAACACTAATCAAAAAATCAAGGTTAACTTACAAGAAATTTGGACAAAGAAAATAGTAGATTCACATGCAAAGAGAAGAAACAATGCATTCAACTATTATGACCAAAATCCTTTCTTCAAAATGTCGAGAATTTATATATTAGACTCCCATTAGGCTCAAGTTACATACAGTAGACATTGTTTACACCTTTTGGCCAATCAACCCGGTTACATTGAGAACATGAAAATTTTCACAAGAAAAAAGGGAATACTATCAAAATTTGGTGTCACGTCTTAGAATACAAAACAGATTATGCCCATCATGCCTCTTCTATGCGCAGAATTTCTCCCCGGCTGCCTCACGCTCCCAAAGGTGTTGTCATCGTTTTTTCTTCCGACACCCTTTACTCTTTGCACAATTACACGATCGTATCTTGCGCTTCCCGAATCTGCCGCTTGAGCCAGGATGTGTTCCCTTCATGACCCTGTGGCGCTGACATCTCAAGGTTCTTTGCCACAATTTCCAACCTAATTCTCTATTCTCCTGGTAAAGTTCAGCTATGGTGAGTTGTGCCTGCTCCAGATGTGGATTAGGTCCTCGGACATTAGAACCCAAGGCTTCTGTCTTTATTTTTCATCTTTCGTTTCCTCGACTTGTGGTTCCAACAAGCTCTAGCCGGATAGCATGCATTAGGAGCTCCTTGGCGGCTAATCATGCGCACGAATCAATCGGGATTTGGCTTCCCCCCCGACTTCCTTATTTTTTCTGGGCCTTCCTCTCCTCCGCGGTATCTGTTGTTGAGGAAGCGTGGCTTCCAACCTATTCCCTTATGACATAACTTCTTCCACTTTGATGTCTGCACGAGGTGATACTATCGTTTCCGCACAAAGGTAGGAATCTCCCTTTGAAGCCTTGGTAACACCCCTTTCAAACAAGAACGAGTTCCAAGCATTTTTTGGCTCAATCCTGGCACTTTGGTTTCCTCGCAGGCCCTGTCTTGAGTTTTGAGGAGTTCCCATGGTGCGACAACATATCTACCTTATGTGTGGGTGACTTGACAAAGGCCCAAATCAAATAATTTGATCGAGCTGGGCTCACGAGACAATTCAGTGCATAAACTCGACTGGTAAGTAGAACACATACATAACAACCAGAATTTATAATGGAGAGGGCAGTGAGTCGAAACATGCTAGGGAACACTGAATGCCTTGCGACGGGATGTTTTAAATAATTTTTGTGTCACGTCCGCGTGATGGGTATGATCCAGAGCATGTGAGATGCAGTCGATAGGATTTGCAGAGAATGTGTGGTACGATCACATTGATTTCTTTTAAATTCCCCAGCCTCCATAATGAGTTGATGATGGTTGATGTACTTGTTGATGTGACTCTTATTCGAGCAACTTGCCTCAACCTGAAGTGTTTAATGACTTCCCTTATGACAGTATCCGCCTCTTTTGGAACTTACTCATACTTTTAGCACAAGTTTGGCTCTGACATCCTTTCTCGACCCCAAGGGCCAACTGGCCACTGACGTGACTTTGACTCTCATGTTTTATGTACCTGATCTTTCATGCTATGGCACATAGATGTAACCCACCCTAACTGAAGAAAATGGTGGCGCTAACGGAGGTGGTGCAGGTAATTTGAAGGGTTGCAGAGATCATGTAAGTATCAAACAATCAGTCTTAGCGAGATTTACAGGTATGCACCAGTCTGGATTCTTCATGCTTACATGTTTACATATATTTTTCCAAGTATTATTCTGTAAGCCATTTCTAAAAGATTTTAATTCTGATTGCAGGAAATATCCCTCTGACTACCAAGCAAAATTGGCTCTGTAACCTTGCTGAGGAATCTAAGAGAAACTGGGTCCGAAGATCAAAAAGGTGGTGAAGGATATTAAATTGCCTAAGTTCGACACACCCGATGACTTCGTCGACTTGCGCAACATAGTCGAATCGCACGCCAAGAAATATTCTTCATGGGTCGAAAGACTAGAAAAGGTGACTGACACAACGCCAGGACAGGTACAACAATTTCTGGAACATCCGATCAGCGCTCGGGCTATGCTTCAGTGGTTAAGTGCTAGTCTGATCAAGTATCAGACACATGCGGTGGATATCAAAGAAGTTTACACACTCCCGATGGAAAAACACAGATTTCCATACACCCAAACCTGCGAGGAGTTGTTCATCAGTTGGTCAGAGTATGATAAAATTCACCCTTTCGAGTGATATCTTGAGTTGACTATTAGAAAACATGTTAGGAGAGAATGCCACGTGGCGAGTTTTTCTTTACTTATCTACACTTAGCCGTTATTTTCAATTTAATTTTATGTTAAAAATAAGAACATTGACCAATTATTCAAGGTCAATGGTTGTTGCAAGAAACTCTTTCTTTTTGGTTGTCAAGAATTATTTTCGAGCTACCATTAATAGAGAAGTCCTTCTGGACCAGAGACAGTTATTTTCATCAAATGCATGTGTGATTGGACGTGGAGAAGAACTATTTCCTATCTCGTTTCATGAATGATGATGTAATGAGTAAGAGTTATTTAATCTATTGTCAAGTTATCTGGTACAATGTTTTGTTGTTCTTTACTTTAATGATGAACATGAATCGTTGTGTTATCATGCGATGGATCATTAGTGTAGGTGAATTATTTTTCTTGCCATTATCTTTCACATATGTGTTTTCTTTATGATAATTAGTATCTCATACAGTAATTGGATGCTCACATGGTTAATGTATTAGTACTAGGCATGTGGTATAAAATTGTCGTCTGCATGCTTGAGTAGCGGGTTATCCCAAGCTCAGCCTCTTCTCCAGTAGTTAAACTTAATCTTCTTTTGTTTCCAAGTTGGTTTATACTGGATTACATCTTATATCGGTCCCACCTAAGAGAAAATACAAAAAAGAGAAAGTTCAAGCTGAAGGAGACACCTTAAAAAGAAAACATAAATCCCATCGATTAATTGGTCTGATCGCAAGATCTAGATAACCATTCCACTATTAAGCGTTGCAGAGTCTAATTAGGCCTCGGTGGCTGGTTTGGTTCCTACTGTTGAACTAAAGGGATTTAAGACCCATCAACAAGTTCCAAAAAAAAATTTGAACTAGCCAACATTGGCCAAATCCAAGATGCCACGTGGCACCTTGTGATTGGGCCACGTGTCACCTCTCGATTGGCCCATATAATGCAATCATTCCACAGTCACCTTGTCCATTCATCTGCCCAATCAGCTACACAGTTAGCCCGTACACCATGAGTCGACCTATCATCCTACCACATCTTTGTCGTACCTTCCACATGTCAAGCTGCCACTAGTTCCATGTCACATTTGTACAACCATGTGTCATGCCTAGAGCCTGCCACATGTCACCACGTTAGAATCCATACATCCACATGTCACTTTCATACAATGCCATGCGTCAAATATTTATAGATCCAACGCAACCCTGAAAACACCAAAAATGACTACCACATGGCACACCCTAGTGTTGCCACATGTCCCTGCTAACATCATCATGATGTCACCTGACATGTCATGATGAAATATTGTTGACGTCAGCAGTATGGCATGTTGACTTTGACTTTTTGAATTTTTTTCCTGTTTGGAAAATCGATCAGAACACGATAACTTTCGCATACGGTGTCCATTTTTGGAAAACAATATATGGATAGAATTGATGTGACGATCCTGACACAATGGAATTGGTTTCATCTGATTATGAGAACTTTTATTTTTAGGCCTTCCTGGATCCATTTGGATCATTCATCCCCACTAAGACCTTTTGGGCCTCCAAAAGGGTATTAACCAGTCATCAAGTGCGGGATAGGCCTCCCCACTTGTCCTTTGTCTTTAAACTTTGTCTTGTGCATCTATCACATCATAATCGATTGCATAATAACCATGACAACTGAAAGCATATTGTAAGCCACTTGAACTCATTCACATCTTACAGAATCTACTACCATCCATGTAGAAAAAATTAGCAGCGATAACATCAGAAATATGACTGAAAATGAACCAATATGTTTGATGTGATTGCATGACATTAACTTATTTTGAAGCAAAGTATGATTGAATTCCCATCCTACAACCATCTCATGTTTATGCTTAAGATCAACTACTTTAATTGGCACAATTATAGGTGTGTTTCTTCCATAAGTTGCCTTCCTTAATTGTTCCATTGTTTAAAGAGATTGATTTGATTTTATGTGATGAGCATGTACAACATATTATGTCCCTTCTTTAGTTAAGTGATATTGATTATGTTCCCTGAAGAATATTTCTTTGCGATCATATAAATAAGGTTTTCCTAAGACCATTTCACATGTTTCTAGCGGCACCACATCACATGTTACTTCATCCACATACTTATATGTAATTGAAAATTTTATGATACTTTTCTTTGTTATGGGAAATTTATGATCTTTACATTTCTTTGTTATGGGCAATTTATGATCTTTGCTTATCCAATTTATTGAATAGGGCTTGTGATGCATCTTAGTGTTTAATCCCAATTTCTTAACCACTTCCTATGAAATTAAGTTAGATTGAGATCCACTATATATAAATGTATCGATCTTAGTATGTTTGATTATGACCCTTATATGAAACAATTTACTTCTAGAATCATAACCATCACGAATTTTACCTGACAAACCAACTTCCATGATTTTAGACTCATCACCTGAATCATACCCCAAGTTTGTTGGTCGTATTTTTGTTGCAACTTGTTGCCTCCCTTTCCTCTCTTTGAACCACTTTGGTCTCTTCTCTAGGTGCAATTTCCAGCAATGGTCATCATCATGCCCTTCTTTCTTGCAATGCATACAAGAGAGCTTATATTCCTTCATTATCATTGAATTTTCTTTCTTTACATTCCCCTTTATTTTATCTTCTTTCCTTGAAGACGATTCCCCTGTTACACCAACTAATGTTTTCCCTACTTCAATATATGTTACTTGAACAAAAACCTCATCAATATTAATAGGTCCAAATATAAATACAATGTTACAAATATGTGAAGGTAAACCTCCTATATACTTCATAAGAGTTTATTGTGTATGCTATGGAATATTTAACATTAATGTCATCTTACGAATTTCATTTGTGTATTCTTGCACCATTTGTCTTTTTCTTAGTTTAAGACTTTTCCATTCAATTAAAGCCTTTTCCTTATAACCCAAAGGACAAAATTGCTTTCTAAGTGCAAAAACAAAATCTTTCTATGATGGAAATACATTACCAACTTGTTGAGTACCATGTTGCAACTTACTCTGCCACTAGAAGAGTGTTGTTCCTGCAAGATGAAGCGATGCCAATTTGATTTGGCCGGTTTCCTAATCTTTGATTTGTTGCATACTGTAATAAACTTCCATCTTTCTGACCCATTTATCAATCCTCTCAACATTGACATCCCCATCATACATGGGAAAATCAAATTTTACATCAAGCGTAAGTAATGGCATACCAGGCTTATGTTTATGATAATGTTTTCTTGTAGTGGAATTTGAACTTGTACTTGAAGAAGAAGAAGAATATGGAGATCTCGGAGGTGAAGGAGGAGGTTTAGGAGGGTCCTCTCCTTCTTCACTTTTGTCTTTATTTGAAGATTCTCCTTGAAAATGTCTCTTGCGTTCCAAGTAATCATCATACAACACTTTTACCATCTCCGACATGGAAAAACAATTTCTTTGAAACTCTCTTTTGTTTTGAGAAAGTCCTTCTTCTAATGCCATCTTCTCACTTTGGGATGTCCTCTTTCTTGATCCAATCTCTAGATCTCCTTCTACAAGATCTTCTTCACCATGACTTAGATTTTCCTTGGTGATCATGCAAACTTAAACAACCAACTGTCAACTTGCTTTGATACCACTTGATCCGAAAATGATCTTTTAAAGACTTGGTTGAGTTTTAAGCATGTGTTAAATTACCATTCAAAAAATTAAATGAGGAAGGAGATTTTAATGAAATAATGTTGCAGCCATCATAAAGAATATAGAACAAAAATTAAACATTAATAACAGCAAACCATAATTCCAATATTGTTAGTGGAGTTCGGCAAGGTTTCCTATGTCTCCAGGGCTTTGTCTCAGTGGGGGAGGATTTATTATTAATATTCAATTCTGAAAAATTATATCAGAAGTATCTCAATTGGATTACAAACTGGTCTAGATTTGTTCTTCTCAACCTCAAGAATCCAACACAACTGACGGCACTGAAAAGGGTTGAGTGTAGCTCCCGGAAATGGCCTCCAAAGTTCGCTTCATCAATGGCTTCCCTACATAAAAATGGATTAGGCTTCACGAATTCTTCAACATTCTACTAATCTGAACCTCTTTGGACTGTCAAAAACTATAGTTTATGTAATATTTGAGTTGGGGGTCACCTCCCAACTTCCTCCCAAGATCTAGCCTCAAAAAGGGCTCCAGATACCCCAAAAATTCTCAAAATCCAATAAAATCAACATAATAATTATAAAAAAATCATTTTCCCAAAGTCAAAACCCACTTTTGGGAAAAATGTGCACGCGCCCCTTTGATTTGGGCTCCTGATCATATGGGAAGTTCTATATGGATGTGTGATGGTGCTATATCCCTTGCGCTTAGCCCCTGGTTCTGTGCAAATGCCATGTGGCCATGTGTTAGCCACCTTAGCCCGCACCCTGCTCCAGCTCCTGGTCCTCACTCCTAGTCCAACACCTTGGTCGGCAGGATAGCCCTGCCAACCAGGCACTTAACCCCACAAACCCCACAACAATCAATTAAAATAATATTTTTTCCACATGTTTAAACAAGTGACAAGTGTGCCTGAGTGGCTAGCGCTCTTTGGTGAAACTGTTGGTGAAGGAGAGGTTGGTGGTTCGAGTCTCATAGAGTTCCAAACAAAATTTTGACCTAGACAACATTGGCCAAATATGGGGTGCCACATGGTTCCATTTGATTGGTCCACATGTCACCTTTGGATTGGCCTTTACAATCTAGTCACTGCATAGTTACCCTATCCATTTATCTGCCCTGTCAATTGCACAGTCAGCTCGTACGCCACATGTCGACCTATCATCCTGCCACTAGTGCCACATCACATCTGTACAACCACATTTTGTGCCCAAAGCCTGCCACTTGTCGCTACGTCAGCATCTGTAGATCCATGTGTCACTTTCATATAGTTCCACGTGTCAAATTTTCATAAGTCCAATTCAACCCTGAAAACGACAAAAATGACTGCCACGTGGCATGCCCTGGTGCTGCCACATGTCCATGCTGGTGTCATCATGATTTCATGCTTATTTCACTTGACACGTCATGCTGACATCATCAGTATGGTCTGTTGACTGTTGACTTTTTGACTATTTCCCTTTTTGGGAAATCGATTAGAACGCGACAATGTTCGCATACAATTTCCATTTTCAGAAGAAAAAAAATATATGGTCAAAATAGACGCAACGATCCCGACGCAATGGCATTAGTTTCGTCTGATTCTGAGAACTTTGATTTTTAGGCCTTCCTGGATCCATTTGGATCACCAAGAAGGCCGAATCAGAATATCATATTAGGTTGAAGTCATCCACCTTAGAGTACCTGAGTCCAAAATCTTGAGTTCATTTCAAGTATTTTATAACTCTTTTTTCACTAGACCAATGTCCTTCATAAGGATTTTGCATGAACCTAGAAATAATCCCAACAACAAATGAAATGTCTGGTCTAGTGGTAGTGATATAGATAAGACTTCCCACAAGTTTTCTATACTTGGTTTCATCCTCAAATTCATTCCCTTCTTTTGATGTGAGTTTCAATTTCGGTTCCATTGGAGTAGAAATAGGATTGACTCAACCATGCCAAACTTTTTCAACATTTCTCCAATGTACTTATTCTGGGAGATGAATATGAAAATAGGATTTTGAATCACCTCAATGCCCGAATAGTAGTGAATAAGTGTTATAGCAAGATTTGTCTCACCCCATGCAATCTTGCACAGAGGGCATTTTTCCATTTCCCTATGCATACTTGAACTCCCCTTTTGCAAATCCTAGAGCTAAAAACATAATTTTTCCACATACATGCGCCCTGCCTATATTACAGCATGCGTATATGCACTCTGAACCACTACAACCCATGTACATCGGGAAATGTGCCCAAAATTTAAAAATGGTGTCAGGTTTCCATGTCACGTCATGAGATTAATGATCCTTGACCATCCATATACTGGAAACGTTCTGACTCAGCCCTTCAGTTCCACTTGAAGGCTATAAATGGGCCAAATACAAGCTATGGAAAAGAGGAGAAAGAATTCAACTTTGAGAGCAAAGTTACTCTGGAGAAATTATTCACTTCACATTGAGTATGCATCCCTTTGTCCTTTAAGTCTGAACACATTGTTCAACCCCCAAGATCTTCCCTTATTGATTGAGAGATTCATTGCCTCTCTTATATGAGCTTGCCTTTGGTGGAGGATTGAAGTGGTGGAGGCCCGGTTGGAAGGAACTTATTTTCTCAGTTTTGAACTGTGCCGACACATAAGTTTGTAACTCAATCACTTCTATTGATTATATCTTAATAGAAATTCTATTTTCGCATCCAATTAATATCTCGCAAATATTTGAATTATTATTCTATGGGTGTATTTGTTATGAATGTTGATGTATTATGCTATTGAATGTGCTAACATCATATATTATCGCCATATGCTTGTGTTGCTTGGTTGTTGAGGACTAGTTGCAGGTATATTGCTTTGGGTCAAGTGCTCAACAATGGACTTCATCGAACTTTTGGATGAGGTAGGCCTCTTATCTTGTCTTGTTGATTTACTTGATATTAGAGTTGATTTATGTAGTCATTTTCGTCTGTTGTGGTTTACCCCTAGCCATAGAGAGATTTTCCTCGTAACATGATTGACGACCATATTGGGGATCAAATCTTCTTTTTGGGGTTTGGAGTATTTTTCTCCTTAGATTTCTCTCGTTCATATTGCATTTCTTGTCGTATGATTGCTTTCCAGCCTCTGTTCACTCTGGGTCTGATTATTTCAGCCTTCTCCTTAGCCTAGATATGTTTTGACACATATATGCAGATTTTTGCTTGACAATCTCATATATACACGTGTTGTACTTCTGCAAGTTGCGCACATATGCACTTTTCCCTTGAATAGTCACGTACATCAACCTTTGTTGCTTTATTGTTGGGTTTGGTGGTTGTTGGGTAGGTTTTGATGATTGTTGAGTCTTCTTGGATCTTTGTGGTGACTGTTAAGTGTCTGTGGAATGACAGAAACCTGTCTTTGGTTGAATTTTTGGGCTGTGTTTTTCTCATCATCTTTTCATTTTGATTGTTCTTTCACCTTGGGTTGGGTGTTTTTCTCCTTGATATCCTACTTGGGTTGTCTATGTCTATACAAAGTAGAGTCTTTGTATCAAGTTGTTGTTCAGTCCTTTCATTTTCATTCTCTTATATTGAAAATACACAAATATTAGGCATTTTACATTAATTGGCATTTTGATCTCTTGAGTCTTTGTCATTTATCTTAGTGCATGTAAAGAAAAATTGCATTTTTATTTAGAATTGCATAATTGAATTGAAAATTGCATTTTTGAAGAAGCATATCATTTATTGGAAATTGAAGTTAGGACTTTGCATTGTATTCATATTCATTTATTTTACTTTTTAAGTCATAACATCACTAGTTTCACAACCGCACCTTTTGAGTAAGCAAGGACATTAAAATTAACGCTATAATTTAAAATCGATTAGTAACGATTTTGTTTTCCGGGGTGCACAAACTAGCTTAGGATTTAGATCCTTGGAATAGGATTTTGTGAGTAAAATTCTCCAAGGCTATTAAATCAACATATGTTTCTGACTAAGGGAGTGGATAAATCCATTGTATAATCGGTAATATCATGAGGCTCCACTTACACTGAAGTTAAGAACGAGATCGTGTGAGGTTGGGTGAAGGCATATCCCCCCGATACCTTCTTAGCGTCAGATATATTTCTCGGAATCTATTTGTATATGGGGATCTTTCTAGTGCCCTTACCTATGTGAGAGGTGATGCTTTCAAGGTTTCAGGCTTTGCTACCCTGCCCATACGATGGACCTGAATTACGATTGTTCTCCCATGCATTGGTTATACCATGGTTTCTTAGTTTCTTGACTTAGGTAACACATAGGTTCCTTGCAGGGGTTATTCTACAGGAACCTTGGGTCAGATAAGGTTCAGACAACACACAACCTTTATGAAGAATTACCTCTCCAGGGAGATCTGACCAATTGGTTGTTAATCCCATGAGAGCCCTTATAACTGATTCTATTTCCTCCAATTTTAGCAGCGGAGTCTAGGGCCCCTCTTGGGCGAGGCATACTGACTTTAGAGAGGGAGGTCCATTTCATCCTTTTTATCCTGTTTGTGTGTATATTGGTCGTTTGATTATTTTTGGTGTGGTATTTGATTATTAGTAGACCTTTGATATTTTATACCGTGCTTTGAGTTGTCATTATCATGGATAGTGGAGTTCATGTGGCTCCCTCCTTTGCCGCTACCCCCCCCNCCATGATGTTCACTCATTTCATGGGGAAAAATCCATCCACTTTTCATAATGGTATGCCAAATTGTGACACTCAGTCCATGCCTTTGGTATCTAATCATTTTCCTATTGATATGCCAAACGTTCCTTCACCCTTTCCATCCTCTCCCTGGCCCACATATATGAATCCTAGTTTTGGATCCGAGGGCATCATGGCCCCGCCGTCTATGTCTTCATTTGATAGGAGTCATGTCCCTCAACCAACTCTCACTGTGGGAGGTTGGAATATCCCCACTTACGGATCCAATCCTAGCCATGCTTTTTCAAGAACCCGAACTAAAATGGATGGTTATTCTACTTATTACACCCCATCCGAGTATACTTCATTTGGCATCCTAGTTCCTATGAACACTTTTCCCATGGCAGGTCCACATATATCCTCGAGTATTTCATACAGAGGGAATCGGTTTTATGGTTCTGGCTACCCTCTTCACGGAACCCCTTCACATGGGGGAAACATATATCCTCACGTGAATAATCCTTATCATACTTTTGTCTCTTCGCGGACATTTATTCAGTGATGATGCTTGTAAAAACCTCTATGGATGAATTAGGCAAAGGATACTACCTTTCCAGATAGGGACATGGCGTAAACCATGACCCTTCCTGGCCTGCAATGTCTCAAAACCAATCTTTCCTGGGACCTTGGTCTCAAATGCCACAACTCACCACTATCACTAGCCTAGTTATTGCCATTCATACTGGATCTCCATCACCAACCACTTCTTGTCATGTTGGATATTGGTCGGAGACCTCTACAAGTCATGTTGAAGACCCGCAACCAGTAGTTGTTATTCATGTTGGGGGCATCACTCTAGTCTCCACGAGTCATATCAATATCGCATCTCCAACCTCTGTACATCATACGGGAGATGAACCTCCACCCTATGTTGTTCACGCTAAGAGCATGTCACCAGTCATTGTAAATGATGTTGGGGGCATTCATATGATTGTGAATCCTAGATGTGTCGGACGTAAGCCAAGATTACTTTGCAGGAATTGCGAAGGAAATCACCTTACTCGTTTGGGTCCTTCTACTGGCAGGATACAAGAAGCATGGTTCTCACCTGGGGGCCCTTCAACTTCTTAGGTGTCTTTGGTTTCCCCACACTTTGTTTCTCCTTTTATTTACACGACAGTCATGCCGATGCAATACTCTCTTGACCACACCCCTATTGTCGAGGGTGATGTGTCTCCTAACCCTGTTTCCACGCATCCTATTCAACCCATGCTTGAAGAAGTGGTCGTACCGGTGCAATGTCTGTTCAATACAACCCTTTCCTTAGAGGGTGATGCATCCTTCAACCATGTTGTTAAAATTTCTGGTACTGCACCTTCTTAACAAGAGAGAATTTTACTCTCCTTGAATACTCTCCCTTCAAGTCTTGGAGAAGTTCCATTTGATTGGGATGGTCTTGTGGGGTATTTGATGTCGCCTCCTATGCCTTTTCAAGTAAGATACATTATCTGATATATCACAAAGAAGGTAACCTTTGCTATCACTTTATCCTCCTCAACTTGGAGAGCTTTGGGTTTTCCCAAACTTGTGTCAGTTATTCATAAGATGTTGACCTTCCACAAAAGTTCAACACGAGAGCCTTGGCCTCCCCCATGACATGCCACCTAGAAACTCCCTAATGAGTCTGATTTAAGATCTTTTCTGACTCATCTAAAAAGAGAAAAGATTGTCGAGTAAATTTGTCCCTTTCACACTCATTAAATTGGACTTGAAAGGTCGTGAGTCTTGGTTAAGCTATTTTCCAACTCGTTTTCAAAAAGAGAAAAGATTGTCGAGTGAACTTGTCTCTTTCACACTCATAAATTAGATTTGAAAGGAAGTCTATTTGGTACAATTTTATCCCTTTTTCAAACCAAGTAGAATAAGATTACGAAAACGGACATTTTTTGGCATTAAGTTGTGATTCAATCTCATGTCCTTGCTTGCAGTATTGAGCCTACTGTTAGTTCTCTCTTTGCATTATAAACCGTTTTCCTTAGTAGCTTTGCATCCTCAACCAAGAAGAGCCTTGTTTATACCCTTCACAACTTGACACCCTATACCCATGAGGGAACATTCCTCCGAGTGTCCATCTCCCACATGCACCTTCTTGCATTGAGCATAGGTATGTTCCACTGCTGTAACTAGTTTTGCTTACTTGTGACACTCGTTTCATCCTATGTATGATAGCATTCATTTGACTATGAAAAAACAAAAGAGACAGGTGGGAAGGGAGTATTATCTTATATTGGCAGCATTCGTGTCTCCTTTGAACTGAGAAAAAAAGTTTTGAGTCCGCTTGTCATCATAATTTTTGGTTTAGCATAGCCTTAGGAAGTTGAGCTCGTTACAAAGTGTTTACTCCTCCGAGTGGTTACTCTTCCAGTCCCTATGGAGATTTTGATTGATGCCTCTTGCATCTCATGGTTTCATCATTGATTATATGTTACCAAAGTCTTCCATATGTCTCATGATCTTATTGAAAGGATGTCTATCAACCTATGTTAGCCATTCCTCGGAACTCTTGAATTTGCATGTCGGGCATACCCTCAGTTTGTCTCATAATCACATGAAGTTATAGTCCTATTTTGCACCCTAGTCCTACTTTCATCATTAGTAGGTAACCTTGAACCCACCAGTCGACATTTCATCATTGATCGTTCACTGGATGGTTTCCCTTGTGTTCAATGGCATGACATATATTCACACATTGGGATTCATGCAGTGTCTTGGATTCCATTAGCCTTATTGATGGTTTCCTCACCTTTGTCAGAATTTTTCCTCATTAGCTACTATTCAAAGGGTCTTTTTCATGTACCACTTTCATTTGGCACATGCGAAAGATGCATAGGGTCCTTGGTTCGTGAACATGTTCTTCATCTAATTTCCTTCAAATCCTCAAGCTCATGCTTTGTGCCTCATGCTGAATGATGAGAGATGTCTTAATGTTCTCCTTTCAGTGAGTATCCTTCCATCAACTTCAACTCATCTACTCTAGAGACGAGACCTAGAGTCCTATGAGTACCTAGAGGCTTGCATTCATTAGTGGCAGGTTCTCTCTCCATCGACAGTTGGGAATACATCAATTTCTCCTGATCAATGGATTCTTCAAGTGTTTGACCCCGACTCCTTTATTCACACTTGTAAGAATGTAATCGGTGCCTTGATACCTACTTTCATCATCGATAGGTTGTCTTGCATTTTTTAACCATATGCCTCAATGAATGGTAATCAAACGAAGTCTCATTGTGTTCGACCTCAACTCCTTTATTCACAAGATGTAGACTTGCACCTTTGGCGAATTGTGTAGAAGACTTTAGGACATCAGTTTGTAGACACATCTTTCCTGAGTTGTTGCTACCTTTTCATTGGACTAGTACCTGTGTGACTTCAGTGATCATGGGATATCATATTGTACTCCATTGTATATAGATATCTTTAGATTGATTTTGAGACTAGTGTTACTGGGCCTTATTCTTGACTATGATAGCCTTTGGCATGTAACCACATTTGTATTTGCATATTCATGGCCATGGATAGTTGTTTGGTATATTTTCACATGGATCTGCAGTGTAATTCAAATTGGCATCCATGTATGCAAAGTCAATATAGATGGAAATGAGCAACTAGTTCTTCCAGCTGGGTCCCCATTACTCCACTCCTAGGTTTTTATAATTTATTTCAGCCATCACAAATACTCCTCTGACCTCACACATTAGGGGGAATCTCTTATAGCAAGATTTTCCTCACCCCATGCAATCTTGCACAGGGGGCCTTTTTCCATTTCCTTATGCAGACTTGAACTCCCTTTTTGCAAATCTCGACACTAAAAACATATTTTTTCCACATACACGCACCCTACCTATATTATAGCATGTGTATACGTAGGTTTCACCACTACAACCCATGTACATTGGGAAATGTGCCCAAAATTGAAAAATGGTGTAGGGTTTCCATGTCACGTCATGATATCAATGATCCTTGTCCTTCCATATACTGGAAACGTTTTGACTCGTCCCTTCAGTTCCACTTGAAGGCTATAAATGGGCCAAATCCAAGTCATGGAAAAGAGGAGAAATAATTCAACTTTGAGAGCAAAGTTACTCTAGAGAAATTATTCACTTCACATTGATTATGCATCCCTTTGTCCTTTAAGTCTGAACACATTGTTCAGCCCCCAATCTCTTCCCTTATTGATTGAGAGCTTCATTGTCTCTCTTATATGAGCTTTCATTTGGTGGAGGATTGAAGTGGTGGAGGCCCATCTGGAAGAAACTTGGTTTCTCAGTTTTGAACTGTGTCGACACGGAAGTTTGTTACTCATTCACTTTTGTTGATTATATCTTAATAGAAATACTCTTTTCTCATCCAATTAATATATCACAAATATTTGAATTGTTATTCCATGGGCGTATTTGTTATGAATGTCAATGGATTATGCTATTGAATGTGCTAACGTCATATATTATCACCATATTCTTGTGTTGCTTGGTTGTTGAGGACTAGTTGCAGGTATATTTCTTTGGGTCAAGTGCTCAACGATGGACTTCATCGAACGTTTGGACGCGGTAGGCCTCTTATATTGTCTTGTTAGCATATTTTCTTATATAGCATACTTGATATTAGATTTTATTTCTGCATTCATTTCCATCTGTTGTGTTTTTACCCCTAGCAACAAGAAGTCCCAAATCCATCATCTCGAAGCCTTCCTTAAACTCTTTCTTTATGGATGCAATGTAGCTTTCATTGTTCCTTGTTATCAACAAATCATTTACATATACTATAAGATATACAAAAAAAATTCCAACCTTCTTGACAAACAAAGTTGGATCGTCAAGATTGAAATGATTTAAATTCAATTTCAGAAGAAGCACATTGGAGAACTTCTTTACATCAAGATTGCTTCTTTTCTCCTATGGTATGCTTTTCAATCCTCTCGATCACATCGTCTAAATGAAATTCAAGTTTTGATGAAGTGGCAGGAAATTCTTCATGTGGGGAAGATGGCACATCAAAAGGAGATTCCATATATTGACCCAATATAGGGATCCCCCCTTCAAGATGTAGAATCTCATCATCAAATTCACGATATGTCTTTACATGAGTGAATCATTCCAGATAATGAAGTTGCCTCTCAATAGTTTCATCTTTTTTGGAGGATTCAAGAAAGATTTCATCTTTGGATAGGATGAATTTTTTATTTTCCTCATCATAAAGATGATACCCCTTAGTGGTATTTGAGTACCCCAAGAAGATGCACTTCTGACTCCTTGCATCAAGCTTTCTTCTTTGCTCCTTATGAATCAAGGCATAGCAGGTGGAACCAAATACCTTGAGATGCCTCACCGAAGGAATGTAGCCATACCACATTTCATAGGGAGTATTGTTTTAAGATCATGATATGGACACTTGTTTTTGACATAAATTGCACATAGAAGCGCATCATCCCAAAACATCAATTTTAAATTCTTGAAAAACATCATGGAATGAACCATATTTAGGATTGTCCTATTCATTCTTTCATCTACACCATTATGTTGAGGATTGTATGGAAATGTTGTTTTATGCATGATCCCATGTTGACAAAGGTATATTTAAAATTCATTAGATGCATATTCGTTTCCATTATCAATGCGAAGAGAGCTAATAAGAGACTGAGCTTCATTTTGAATCCATACATGAAATTTTTTAATTTTTTCAAAAGCTTGTGATTTATCTTTAAACAAGTATACCCAACACATCCTGGTGTAATCATCAATAAAATACATGATATATTTATTTCCATTTGCAGAAGTAATAGGCATAGGGATACAGAAATTAGAATGAATCAATTCAAGTTTTCTACATGCTCTGGAAGTAGAATCTGTTATAATTTTAGAAGTTACAGTTATCTTCTTTAACATTCATTAAAAATTGCATGTAATAGGATCACTAAAAGATAAACAATCACAAAACAAAATATAAATCATGGGAAACCCTCGTGGGGGAGAAAACCTAGCAACCAATTCTTAAGTATAGATTCCTTCAACCAATACAATGTCACGTTATAGCTCTCCACAAATAGACCAAGACCTCATGTGCTAGACCTCCTTTTCTATGCTCCAAATACACAAGAGAAGGCAAGTTGTGTATGTATACAAATGAGAGGAACTCGAACTCTATTTATACACATAACTTGACTCTTGAAAAGACGCAACCCTAAGAGGGTTCATTTTGACTTTTACAATAAGGATAACAATAAAATACAAATTTATTTTGAGCCAATTTATACAATAAGATTACAATAACCTTCTCGAGGTTTGACCAATACAAATACAAAAGAATATCTTTCGTAGTTAAATCAAAATATCAACACTCCCTCTTAACTAGGAAGGTATTATTTGTTGCCACACGAGATCATCACCATTGACTGTTGAACATATGAATCTATACATCATCAGATATCCATAGTACAACATGACTTCATATCCAATGCATCCAAGTCATGTGGGTATCTCTCAAATAACTTCAACATGTCACCATGACATCCACTACCCCACAATGCATCTGTACCTCATCATGTGCACCCATGTGACTTCACAGCCAATGCATCCAATGCTTGTGGGTAGCTATCAAATAGCTACAACATGTACCCAATACATATATTACCCCATTGTTATAACCCTAAATTTCTCTACACATGCATACATGGCCTTGGCCCTCTTACTTGCATTTTTTTCCAAAGCACTGCTGAGTTTCTCTTCTTAAAAAACAATTTTTTGAAAATGTACGCGCCCTACACCAATACTAACCTCGTACATATGCTTGATGCACCACTACAGCTCGTGTACATATGAATGTTGCACCATTACAACTCATGTATACTTGCAAAATTTGCAAGGAATTCGTTGAGATTACGGGCTATTGGGTAGTTTCCCAACTAATCCACCTGCTATAGCCCATCATATAATCGAATAACCATCCTTTTTTCATATAAAAGGAGGTGTTGGGGTCTCATTTTACATCTAGACATAAGAACAGTGAAATTCTGCCCGATTTCACATCCCCTCCTTGCCCAACTTTTTGCAGCCCTTTTGTGAGAATTGCCTCAACATTCCCTCATTTTCCCATTCTTCCTCCATCATAACCCATTCACTTCCCAAGAAGAGATCATAAGGTTGAGAGGAGAAGATTATACAAAGGCGCACTTGGAGCTTGGTTAAGAGGAGCTCAGACCAGGTTCACGGAGTGGTAGCCAGCTTTGATTGTAAAGGTATAATCATTGAGTTATTAATAAAAGAATTACTTTTCTTGTCCCAAATCATGGTGTACTGAAGGATTTTATTGGTTTATGTTTTGACATTCTAACATCTAACCCTAATTTGTATATGGAATAGCAAGCTTTTCGTTTTTTGTTTGTCAATCTTTAGATGCAGGTCAGTCCTGGGAGGAGGCGTGCAGTTAGCGAAACTTCCAAGCGTGAGGAGGTCATCACCAAACATGGGATTCAAGGTATAGTTACCCAATCTCCTTTTTCTTGCTTTATTCATATGAATTTTGGTATGTTTGGGGTAGTTTAGAGAAGTAGTTTAATTTTAGATGATTAATTGATCTGTCTACATTCTGAACCCTGGTGTAGTCATAGGGGGGTTTTCCCACTAGCAGAACTGGCGACCATACTAGGGAAGCCTCTAAGGTTTTTTAGGGGATTTTGGGTTCTCTGATTGATTTTTCTTCCTTTCAAGTTTTTGTTGAGTCTTCTGAGTCTTTTAACGGATTTTGGTCACCTTCAGGTGCCATACCAGTTCTCCCTACCCTATAAGACTACATGTTTTTTTTTTTTTTTTTAAGGAAGTACAGAGGTGTACGTGCCCTTCTTTGGGACAGACCATGTACATACATGCCCTGCTCAGTGAACATCTCGCGTACATACACAGGTTGTTGAAGCAACAATAACGTATCTGGTTCAATATTTTTTTTTTTTAAAAAGAGGCAACCAACCTCTTTCCTGATTGAGGTTTATAATTCTCAGGGTTTCTTGACATAGTCCAGAGTCTCCGTTTTTACAGCAATATCTTGGGTTAAAATTCAATTTACTTGTCTTTTTCAAGTTTCTTTTGTTTACTTCTGAAAGGGTTTTAAGAGAGTCTTTGAATGATTGATTTGCATGTTTGGTTTCTTTAGTGATTCCCTGCGATCCGATGTGGGCCAAAGATCTATTTCAGTCTTGTCTTGTCTTGTTTTTCTTTTTACCCCTTTCATTTGCTTTGGAAAAGAGAAAAAAATATTTATTTCAGTTTTTCTATTTGAAGCATTTTCAAAAAAAAAAAAAGATTTTTCATTTTCAGTTTGGTAAAGTAGTTGGAGTTAGTTATTTACTAAATAGAAAAAAGAGTTTTTTTTTTTTAGTTCTTTACTAATTTCTTGAAACTTAAGTAGCTTGTAGTCAAGAAAAAATTTGTTCTAGGTCTTCTTTTTAAAGATCTTGAAAAAATTTAGTTAGAGAAAAATTGGTTACAAAGAGTTAGTTGTAAATCTTTGATTAGAAGTAATTTTGCTTTCAAAGTTTCGTATTTTCTCCTCTTTTCGTCTCTTATAACATCACTAGTTTTATTTCCATACCCCTTGAGTAAATCAAGCCATTAAAACGAACGTTAAATATAAAATTAATTAGACTTTTATGTTTGTAGGGTCAAACAACTAGGTTAGGATTAGGGCCTTGAATTAGGTTGGAGAGGAAACTCTTCAAGGCCGTTAAACAAACATTGGAGTCAGAATTAGGGACTTTTAAAGTCCAGTGACATAAAAGTTATCTAGGACCCACCTCTAACACAGGGGATAAACATGAGGTCACGTGAGGAAAGGAAGTAGAGATAACCCCTCCAAAGCCAGACTAAACATAGAGGGGAACGCATATTGAGGATTTGTCTTGGGAATACTATCGCCTTCATTTTCCTACGGATCTTTGTGGACCTCGAATCCGTTTGAGATCCTTTGTTGTCTTCTAGACCACTTTATTTCGATACCCTCTATAGGTTTCAGACTTGTTATCCTGTTCATTGCAGTCCACCCGACTATCGACTGTACTCACCTGGTGACTGTTTGCGAGCTGGCAAATTAGTTTCCTATATTCTAGGGACTTACACAGGTGACTGTGGGGGTATACCGTAGTACCTAGGGTAGACGTTAGGTCACACTTTGCAGAGTATACCCGGAAGGTGCTTCCATGTTTGAGTTGCACTTGCACCAGTAAGTTTCTCTAGTGTCGGTTGGCGTAATTGTTCTTCCTACTAGATAGTGGTTTTCTTGATTTATCTTACAAGAATGTTTTCTAGTGTGTGTTTGGTTTTAAATGCTAGTTAAAGCCTTACTATGTTGTTGATCTTTTCACAAAGTGGAAGATCAAGAGCTCTGTCTGTCGCAAAGGCTTTAGGGCCTGCCACCAGTTGCATTAGAGACACCACCGCCACCGTTACGGTGAAGACTTGACCAACAAGGGTCATTCGAAGCAACCGGGTCATAGGAAACTGTGTCTGAGCCTACTCTAAGAGGATATTATTAAACTCTGGAGGAACCTACTATTTTTTACCTTGGAGAAAAATCTCTTGGGCCAACCAACCCTATGATCACTAACTTGTAGGCGCCAATATTAGTACAAATTATCCCTCCTAAAGTGACACCTGTCGAGCACCATTTAGTCTTACAAGAATACATGGAAGAAAATGTTGCTACTTCATCCGGGATTCCCTATACTCCATCTTCGGCTACTACCACAGGGGGTATCTTGCATCTTAACCCACCTTCGCCAGTCCAGACCATTGTGGTCTCGACTCCCTCTACCTCGGGAAGTGGTCTGATACCGTCATCCATGACGGCCACTGCTCATTTTACGTAGAGTGTGATGGGCCCTCCATTCTCATATGGGATGCCCAGCTTTGATTCGAACTTAGTCCTTACCTACTCCACCTTACAAACCATCGGTCTAGGGGAAGGGAGCTCAAATGCTCCCCTGCAAGGGCCTACTAGGGGCACCTCAGTCTCCTTTAATTCTATCCCTTACAGTGGGGGTCACATACCTCCTCCATCCCCCTCGCTCGGTAATTTTTTCCAGCAACCTATCGGACCGAGTTCTAACTAAAGAATTTTTGGAGTAGGTAATTTAGAACCTTCGTCTTACACTATGCTAGTGGGATCCATGTCATTCTCTTTTTTCGGCGTGTTTGGTAATAAATCTTTTTCTTCGGCTTTCGTCTCAGCTGGGGGAAACCCCAGTTTTGGGCAACAGAATCTTGTGCAAGGTACTATTCCTACACAGGGGGAAAGTACTTGAGTTTTCTCGTCACGAGGAATTTGGAATCCTTGGCAGATATCAGTTCCCTCACAAGGGATGTTGGTCGGGGTCAACCCCTTCCATGGTCAATGGAACCCCAAGTTGCCACTACTACATATTGAAATTTGACCTGGATAGACTATTCACATGCCTTAACGATATGGCAGGGTTTCTGGACTCAAATTTGACTGGCACACCCACTTTCTTCCATCATCAATTCATCATGTAAAACATAAACCCAACTATTTTTCATATGTTCTAGTAGATATGTTAATGATTCCAATTTTCGTATTTGTATTTGACTAAAGGTCCAACTAGCTTGAAAAGTATCAAATTGAGATTTCAAGTTGATAAACAAAATATGAAATGAATCCAAGCTGCATCATTTGATATCGTCGCAAGAGAGACAAATGTAAATAATATTGCGACGAGTTTGCTATACTATCGACGAAAAACGTTCTTCGATAATTTTATGCCATTAGTATGTAATTTTGTACAAAAATAATGGATCTTGGGGACTACACCATGGTCAAGTAATGAGGAACGAGGAACAAAAATTGCATGAGGACTAGACACATCCGACAGTAGGGACCTGCGAATGGGGCCAACGTTGAAACTTTTTCAAACAATTTATGTATGCACTGAAAATTTTCATGGATAGACTATTGGCATGCCTTAACGATATGGGAGGGTTTTTGGACTCAAATTTGAGTGACACACCCACTTTCTTCCATCATCACTTCATCATGTAAACCATAAACCCTAATATTCTTTCAGAGTACCCAATTTGGTTGACGCAATTTTTAGGCTTTCATCAATCTTTCTTCATTTTTCTTTTAGTTTCTACATTAATGTATATACAATGTATATGCATCATAGTTTTGATGAGAAATCCCTCTATTTTTTTGATTGCTTAATCAACACCATCAAGATACTAGAGGTGAGCAAATGGGGCCAACATCGAAATGTTTTCAAACTGTATCTATATGCATTGAAATTTTACCTGGATAGACTATTCACATGCCTTAACGATATGGGAGGGTTTTTGGACTCAAATTTGACTGACACACCCACTTTCTTCCATCATCAATTCATCATGTAAACCATAAACCCAACTATTTTTCATATGTTCTAGTAGATATGTTAATGATTCCAAGTTTCATATTTGTATTTGACTGAAGGTCCAGCTAGCTTGCAAAGTATCAAATTGATATTTCAATTTGATAAACCAAATATGAAATGAATCTAAGCTGCATCATTTGATATCGTCGCAAGAGAGACGAATGTAAATAATCTTGCGACGAATTTGCTATACTCTCGATGAAAAACGTTCATCGATAATTTTATGCCATTAGTATCTAATTTTGTACAAAAATAATGCATCTTGGGGACTACAACATGGTCAAGTAACGAGGAACGAGGAACGAAAATTGCACGAGGACTAGACACATTCAACAGCAGAGACCTGCGAATGGGGCCAACGTTGAAATTTTTTCAAACAGTTTTTGTATGCACTGAAATTTTTCATGGATAGACAATTGGCATGCCTTAACGATATGGGATGGTTTCTGGACTCAAATTTGAGTGACACACCCACTTTATTCCATCATCACTTCATCATGTAAACCATAAACCCTAATTTTCTTTCAGAGTACCCAATTTGGTTGACACAAGTTTTAGGCTATCATCGATCTTTCTTCATTTTGCTTTCAGGTTCTACATTAATGTATATACAATGTATCTGCATCATAGTTGTGATGAGAAATATCTCTATTTTGTTGATTTCTTAATCAACACCATCAAGATACTAGAGGCGGAAACAGTGACATGTGAATGGGGCCAACATCGAAATGTTTTCAAATTGTATCTGTATGCATTGAAAATTGACCTAGATAGACTATTCACATGCCTTAACGATATGGGAGGGTTTCTAGACTCAAATTTGACTGACACACCCACTTTATTCCATCATCAATTCATCATGTAAACCATAAACCCAACTATTTTTCATATGTTCTAGTATATATGTTAATGATTCCAAGTTTCATATTTGTATTTGACTGAAGGTCCAACTAGCTTGCAAAGTATCAAATTGAGATTTCAAGTTGATAAACCAAATATGAAATGAATCCAAGCTGCATCATTTGATATCGTCGCAAGAGAGACTAATGTAAATAATCTTGTGACGAATTTGTTATACTATCGACGGAAAAAGTTCATCGATAATTTTATGCCATTAGTATGTAATTTTGTACAAAAATAATGGATCTTGGAGACTACACCATGGTCAAGTAACTAGGAATGGGGAATGAAAATTGCATGAGGACTAGACACGTCCAACAACAGGGACCTGTGAATGGGGCCAACGTTGAAATATTTTCAAACAGTTTATGTATGCACTGAAATTTTTCATTGATAGACTTTGGCACACCTTAACAATATGGGAGGGTTTCTGGACTCAAATTTGAGTGACACACCCACTTTTTTCTATCGTCACTTCATCATGTAAACCATAAACCCTAATTTTCTTTCAGAGTACCCAATTTGGTTGACACAAGTTTTAGGATTTCATTGGTCTTTTATATGTCTCTCAACCTTTAGTATTTGTCATTGTTTGGTCATTTGTTATTCATTGAGGGGATAAGTTGAGGCATTCTTGAAATTTCCTCGAGCTCTTCCAATATTTCCTTGTATTTTATTCTTGTAAATGTCGTCAACTATATACCATAACATCTAAGAAAGGAAACGATTTTTATAATAGTATTCCCACCAAATTAGAATTCAACCTTTGTCCCCTCAGGGCCTTGGACTTAGCTTCCATATTTTGGGGTGGATAAATTCCCCCACTCCCCTATTGAACAATGGGTTAGCTTCCATATTTATAGGACCATGCAAATAATTATTTCTATTCTTAAATATGTTAATTGCTTGGCTAGCAATTCTATCCTCCACTCAATTCCCATTATGATGTGTTGAGGTTC
>ML783388.1:200692-215324 GCA_009831015.1 Picea engelmannii | reverse complement strand
TATCTCATGTAAAGTTTGAACACTTTCGAGATAAGCTTGGTATAGTCCGAAAGGACCCTCCCTGAAAGGGGGAGTATATATGATTCCTTGCTTCTGACCTCGTTGTTAGACGTAAAGCAAGATGATTCCTTGCTTCTGACCTCATTGTTATATGTAAAGCAAGATGATGCCTTGATTTTGACCTCGCTGTTATACGTAAAGCAAGATTATGTGTGTGTTCCTTGCTTCTGACCTCGTTGTTAGACGTAAAGCAAGATGATTCCTTGCTTCTGACCTCGCTGTTAGATGTAAAGAAAGATGATGTGTGTGTTCCTTGCTTCTGACCTCGCTGTTAGACGTAAATCAAGATGATTCCTTGCTTCTGACCTCGCTATTAGATGTAAAGCAAGATGATGTGTGTGTTCCTTGCTTCTGACCTCACTGTTAGATGTAAAGCAAGATGATTCCTTGCTTCTGACCTAGTTGTTAGACGTAAAGCAAGATGATGTGTTCCTTTCTTCTAACCTAGTTGTTAGACGAAAAGCAAGATGATGTGTTCCTTGCTTATGACCCAGTTGTTAGACGTAAAGCAAGATGATGTATACCTTGCTTCTGACCTAGTTGTTAGACGTAAAGAAAGATGTGACTTGCACTGAGATACCAGCTTAACAACTGTGACATAAATCCAGTCTAGTACTGTGATGGGCCAGCCTAGTGTTGTGATGAGGTATCATTTATTATACTGATACATATTGATGCAGATGATGATGGAATTCTTTCGAGAATGACGATGCTACCGATGAAGAAAACTTCTGATGATTTATAGATACACCATCCAAGATGATATTGATGATGTTGTCCTCCCACCTGATGTTGTTGATGATGTTGTCCTCTCTCTCTCGCATGATTCTGCTGAAGAATACCCTTCTTGTTAAGGTGGAGTGTTGAAATAATGTAACTACAAAGAGTATTCTTATTATTATTGATATTTTATTCATAGGATCAATCCCCATTGTGGATTGATCATGTCGAATATTGTAATAGAACCAAATCCCCTTTTATGGATTGGTCAAAATACAATTGTAATAGGCAGAATAAGAAGTCGACCCCAACAGTTAATTAAGAGACCCAGAAATATAATAAAGGTGGGTTTACCCACCCGGATTGAGAAGTCGGCCCTGCCAATGAAGAGACACTTCACACGTGCCAGAACTTATATAAATAAAGGAGGCTAGTGCCTCATTTGAACATATCTGTTACTGGCAAAGGAGAGAGAGAGTGGAACATATCTTGGAGAGGACTTTCTGTTTTAGCATAGAGATCTCTTGGCATTGTATTGGCTATCTATATTAAGGAAGTTTTGTTGGTTTTTCTTCCCCTAGAGGGTTTCCCAGGATAAATGTTGTGTCTCTTGTGAATGTGTATTTCTCAGTGATCTTGTTCTTATGTTGCTATTATCTATTGAAATGCAAAGAACTATAATAATGGCATAAACATTAACATTTACATGCATAAACATACTAAATACCTTGATTGAGAATGCGGATGTAACAAGTTGAACATTGAAATCATAGAGCGATGACATAATCGAGAAATATGGGTGGTCATAGATGTTTATCTATTATTCAGTCATTTAACCTTTTAATGTCTTTGAAAAATGCATGTTTGAAGCGTGGTCACCTCCACGACAAAGTTAATTTCTAAAAGTTTTTTTTTAGTTGTTTGAAGAATATTTCATATCCCATAAGACTAGTTACACTCATTTATGGATTAAGGACCTTATTTTCATCCCCTAATCATGGTCAGGGCCCGAAGACCCATCCCAACTACACAAAAAATCCTAATGGAAACCCTTTCTCATTCATATGAAAAATATCCCCTTTAAAGGGATGATGTTGTAGTTAAAGGCCTTGACCATACTTTATGGATTAAGGACCCTATTTTCATCACCTAATCATGGTCAAGGCCCCAACATAAATCCCTACTACACAAAAAATCCTAATGGAAACTTCATCCAACCCGTATGCAAAGGATCCCCTTTAAATGTCTCATGTTGTAGCTCATGGATTTACTCATGGACTATTAACCCAATAATATTTGTTCAAGGCCTAATTCCTTGGATATATCCCCCAATCATGGTTAAATCCTTCATATCCATCTTTGATACACAAAATATTATAACAATACCCATATCTCACTCAAAGGTTCATGATTCCCTATAGACAACATGTTATGTTTCATATCTTCATGATTCATAGTATTCTTTGGATTATGTTGCATATCTTCATTTACTTTCTTCCCTTCCCTTCTTCCAGGCAAAAACCCTTTGCAATGCACCGCAAATCAAGTGCCAACTCTCTTGCCTGTTGAACCTCAAAGCACCAGTTCTGATACCATGTAGAAATTTTAGCTCAGATATATACTAAGTCATAAACATATTTCAACCTCCTATAAAGCTTCAACAATAAATCAGAAATACTATATGACAGAGATATGAAACTAAAATAGCAGTGGAAATAATAATGAACAACAAAGAAATCACTCCATACAACACTAGTAATTTTTGGGCAATGCCCCTGGAAAAAATCCAACTTGGGAAAACCTGTTCAAGGAGAGTTTTCTTATTGAGCTCAGAGAAATTTCATATTAGAGTTTACAACAACAAGTAATCAACAACAAAAATTCTTGAAAAAATTGCCAACAAACCTCCTCTATTTGTGTGCTAAAAACCACACAAAACAATCCTCATTTTCTACAATGTACAATCCTTTTAACAACAAATAAAATCTTAATATATGTGCATATTAGCAATATTGTTCTGCACTAATTTCGTACATCCAAACACTTAGAAAATTGTTCCATCCTCTTGCCTCAATTTTTGTGCCTATATGTTGTTGTACAACTTCTAAATAGTGATGTACGACCTCCCTTTTCACTGCTGTCAACTCAACATTTAATGTTGTAATTTCTGGAAAAATGTACCCTCTTCTCCTCTTGAAAATCATTCCCTCCTTCGGTTGTACGAACCCTCTCCTTCCTTGGAAATCATGCCCCTCCTCTAGTTGTACGAACCTCCCTCTTTCCCTTGGAGAATGCACCCTCCTCTTGTTGTTACTCTCACTTCTCCATGAGTTCAATCTCTTTCTTGAGAAAAGTGACTCTTCACATTCCTTCTCAAGCTCTCCTCAAAGTGTGTGCCCTCTCTCCCTCAAGTGTTGCCTTTATGAAATTTCCAATGTGTAACTCCTTTAACACTTGGTCTCCCAATGAGATTGATGGTCAAGATCTAATCTTTCCCTCATGAGATCAATGGTCATGACTTACTCATTCGTTTAGGTCACTTAAGTCACTAAAGTGATCGACAACCTCATAAAGTCACTTTTACACATTAAAAAATAAAAGCTCAACTTAAATTTATAAAATCACTTTAGAAAGTCACTAGGGTGAAATGTGCTTGGTCACTTCTGCATGTTGGGCATTGCGTATGCGGAAGTACCTCAGAGCTACCAAATCTAACATAAAGTGCATATAACGAAGCATTCTATGTTTTATTACCTAAATTGTTGTCAAGTGACTATATAATAGAAGTGAATAAGTGGAGGGATATTTCATGGCACTTGTTTTTTTATGTGCTCATACCCGTGTAAACATATATACTTACCTATATGCATAAACATTGCACAACCTTTAAGAAGAATAATCTTTATTTATTGGGCATAAACTTAGTCTTGGCCTTGAAATATTTTGAAGGCAAAAGTGAAATGTTATTTCAATAGTGCTTCATTGGCGGTGTTGAAAATCATGACATGGTCTTACCAAGGTTGAACTCAAATTGCCTAGCCTTGCCCAAAAATGTAATAACAATCATATTTCACTGTTCTTGTAAGGAGACTAGGAGGATGTCATCATCTACAAGCAATAGGGTAGATATCATGTCTCCGTAAAAACCTCTGCAAAAGAAAGTTATGGATATCATGTGAGAACCATATTTAGGTATGATAACTATGCTATATAGTATCATACTCTTGATAAAGAATCCTAATTATTGAAGTTGTGCTAATAAATTCAAGAAACATTGTCAGGAACTTTTGAAAGTTCACAAAACTAAATGGGGTTGGTGTGCTATTCTTTGCATGCCACAATTGTATGGCCAATGTGAGGATGTGTTTAAGAGTAAGGTAATATAGATTCTTTCTCATCCCTTGGATTTGAAGCTACTCAATGTAGGTTAGTGGAAAAAACTTGTAGAGACTATACAATCTCATGAAACTTGTTGGAACCCGTGGAAACTTGCTAGAACTTACATAGAGATCGTGATTTTGACCCCTAATAGGTAAACACAGACCCCACATGCAAAGCACTTAGAGAAAGGGCTTAGACAGGGTTTTGGAGGAAAAAAAAAGACCTCGAACTCCTCTAATGAAACCCTAAAGGCATATAACTCATTTTCTCATTTATTCTTGAGTGATTGTGTTTCAATCTATAGTGTGACTGTGAACAAGGAAACTTGTTTTAGTGGGGTTTTCTATAATACCTTCAATCTCATGCTTTGATATATCCTAAAATACATTCACACTCTCATGCTTCAAGATCAAATGAAGGAAAAAAAAGAAATGATACTCGAGATTGGAGACATTGTCTATTTTGAGTTTATGATTATGTCATGATTTATGTAGTACAATAGTTGAATTGTTGAACTTGTTATTATTTGATGGATTCCAAGCTATTTGAAATTTTGATTTATGGTTCAGTTTTTGAACACATTTCAAGTGCCAATTTTTATATTATTATATTTTATGAGATGAATTGACGGATAAACTATTGTTTTAATGATTTATGGACGAAAATGTCATATTATTTTTTTGCATAAAATTTCTTGTATTTTGAGAGTTTTTTTTTAATTAAATTTGATTTTAATTTTCAATTTAGAGTTTTGTCAAGTCTTGTTGAGCCAAAAAGTTTTTCCCTGTCCCAAGTTGGCCGAGTTTTTGTTGAGTCTAAGTCTCACAACCTTGGTTTGAAGCAATGTTGTGAGACATGCTGAAGGTTTGTGAGTTTGTTGGGTCAACGCTCAAATGAATAACCAATGAAAACTTGTTGTGAAACTTTCCTATAAATGAAACTTGCCAAAACCTGTTGAACTCGACTCGAACTTGTTAGACTTTTTGAAACCTGGCAAAACTCGCCCATTAAGCAAAGGTGGATCCCACATGGAATTGACTTGGAGAAAAGGCCAAAATGTGTTTTTTGGAGGGAGAAATATGAGCAGGAACACATCAAAGGAAACCCTAAATGCATATAACCTAAAAACAAGATGCATTTCACTCATTTGGTCATTTTATCTTCATTGATTTGAGTTTTCAGTTGGACTGTGAACACTGAAACTTTTTTCTGCAGGTTGTGCTATTCTTGTTTGAGGTTTGGTTGGAGTCTTGAGAACACTTGTATTTGTGGTCTAGAGACCGAATAGGAGGTGGAGAGCCAAGATATCTACATTTTAGATCTTCAGTTTCAATTGCATTCCGATTTTGAAGAAAGTATTCTGATTTTCAGCAAAATTGATTTTGGAGATTTCATCTTCATTTTTAATTCAGGGATCAACCTACAGTGATATACCCTTCTCTTCTTTGTATTGAATATTGAATAACCATGGCTCCTAAGTCAAAAAGGTGGTTTGATCAAGCATGAGAGCATGCCTTCAAACTTGAATCCAATGATGACAAGAATCTCAAGTGAAAACAATATAACCACAGTATGAAAGGGGGGCCACAAACAACCTGAAACACCACCTAGAATGAATTCATTGCAAATATGTCATAGTCCCGTGCAAGCTATTTGATTTATGTTTAAGTTTTTGAGGATAATTGTAAGTGCCATATTTTTTGTTATCATATTTGATGAGATGAATTGATGGAAAACCTATCGTTTTATAGATTTTAAGGATGGAAATGTCATTAATATTTTTTCTGCACAAAATTTTATGTATTCTGAGTGTTGTTTCTATTTCAAGAGTTTTGAACTGATTTTTGTTGAGTTGCCAAGTTTTGCCATATCCAAAACTCACTGACTTTTTGTCAATCCCAAGTCTCACAACCTTGGTTTGATGTGAGTTTAAGTTGGGTGGTTGGTGTGCATTATAGTCAAAGCATGGAAACAATAGAATGGGCATGCCATATATTGGTCTTAGGGATAAAGAAATATTAGGAACATAAACTACCACTCTCCAAAATGAATGAAATCATCTCCATACAATCTTGGCTATTAAGCAAAGATCATTCATATTATAATCAGAATAAGATTTATTAAAAATGAAAACTTCTTTTAGAGAAAAATGCACAATGACTTCAAGATGACCAAATAAAGAGGATGGCAACACTTTAACAAGATAATGCTTGTCAAGAAACATATTATTTGAACTAACAAGAAACTTGAAAATTATAGAATTGATTTCAGTTTTTGTTGATTACACCATGTAAACCAATTTCCCTTAGTATATATCTAGAAGGCAAATCCATGGGGTAAGGAAGAGTTATTGTCCAAATACTCAAAATAACACACTCAAACAATATACATAGTGTACGCCAAATGTGAGTGTGGAGCACAACTTCCTTATAGTTAGGAAAAAATTCCTCCAAATAACCCAAGTACATCCATATATCCAAATCATATGTTCAAATGTTTCCCGATAATGACTATATTGATCTCTATATATACATATTCTCACTCATTGAACATGTGGCCCCTCTATTAGATTGCCCCATATTTAATATACATTTAGCACCATTACATATGCATTCAATCCAATTACATATACATTCAACCCCATATATACCCCCATTCGAAAAACTATCCTAAAATCTTTGTGGCTAAATCTTTTGCATGTGATGAAACCAAGTAATCGAGTTACTAATATTTATGCTCTCATACAATATGATTATTCATCCATCCATATTTAGTTATTTTCAGTGTCATTCTTTGATAGCTTCCTTTCCTTTGATTCCTTAAATATTTGATAATATCTTGTCGCATAATTGTTCCTTGATGCCCTATTCCATTAATATCCTTGACTTTACCATCTTCTTCCTTGGTAACATTGATGTGGCACCAAATCTCATGGAGTAAAAGAGTAAAATCTCTCTTTAACTCTTCTATCAAAAATAATTTTCATCTTATTTTGATATTCTTGGAATCTCTCATTCACTTGTTCTTTGGTCTGTTGCACCTTAATTATCTAATAAACTCCTCTAATAATATCATTAAGCTCTTCATTTGCATCATGTATTAATATTAATATTAAAATGGTAATATTAAATCAAATATTTTTTTTATTTTTATTTTTAAATAAATATTGTTCGTCGCACTTTTGACGACAACTTAAATAGATGCAACGGTTTTGTTATATAAACAACGAAAGTTGTCGTCGCACTTGCGATGACAACTTAAATAGATGCGAGGATTTTGTTATATAAACAACGAAAGTTGTCATCTCACTTGCGATGACAACTTAAATAGCTGCGACGGTTTTGTTATATAAACAATGGAAGTTGTCGTCGCAAGCGAGACGACAACTTAAATAGATGGGACATTTTTTCTATGTAAACAACGAAACGTTGTCGTCGCACTTGAGACGATAACTTAAATAGTTGCGACAGTTTTTCTATGTAAACCACGAAAAGTTGTCGTCGCACTTGAGACGACAACTTGAATTGTTGCGATAGTTTTTCTATGTAAACAACGAAAGTTGTCATCGCAAGGGTCATCGCAATTGAGAGGAAATGTTGGTTTCACATTTTTGCCTAAATTTTCGTATTGGCGACGATATTTATTTTTTGTCGCAATTGTGATAAGTTCCCTAGGGGCGTCGCTCTTGCAATGTTTATTCAATTTCATCGCAATTTCCATGTGACATAAAACAATGTTTTAGAGAGTCCATATTCGTCACAAATTCCACGACATAATGTCGCAAGAGAGGCGAAATAGCCATTGCAAAATGACCCAAATTTGCTAGTGCAGGGATCAGGACCTATACCTGTCAGATCGGTTGGGGGCATCCCCTTCCAAAATCATTGGAACACAACACATGGAGTAATCCCCGCCCAACCCATGTCATCCAATTACAAGAGTTAGACGATGATATCCCAGCAAACGAAGTTTCCATATGGTGGTCAAGGCCATGGTTTCTACCAAAACCTTGGCCTACAACCCAACTTTTCCTGGCAACCTGGTGCCAGGCAAACTCCAGGACCCCTTTTTCCTCTACATAGTACTCAACCCAAAATACCATTTCTGGCAACACTACATCTGCCAGACTTATCAAGGTTTCTCAATGACCCAATTTTTCATGATCCGTGTTGGCCCCCTATGTCGACTAAGTTTCCCTCGGATATTCCAAAATTCGAAGGCAAGTCCGGTGAAGACCCAGGTGATCACGTGACAACCTTCCACTTATGGTGCTCGTCAAACTCGCTGTGAGATGACTCTGTACAATTGCGGATGTTTTAATGCACTCTTATCGGGGATGCCGTGAAATGGTATATTGAGCTCGATCGCTCAAGGTATTCTTACTTTAATGACTTGGAGATGGTCTTCCTAAACCATTTCCAACTACCCATGAGATACAATGTCATCATCGAGTTTCTAGACAACTTTGAGCAGACTAAGGCTGATCATATCTTTGATCACATCTGAGAATGGCGGTGTTGGAAGAGCTTGATTAAGGTACAGGTCCCATCGTCTTTCTTGCTAGAGTGGTTCCTGAAGTCCTCGATACCAGTTGTATCCAAGGATGTTGAAACTTCGGGAGTGTTTTCAAAGGAGGAGGCGAGAATGAGAGCACAACAACTCGAACTGATTTACTCGCATTCTAGCTTACTCTATGAGATCTTTCCAGATGCGCCACGGTCCATCCTCGACAAGAACAAACAAAAGTCTCGACCACATGCTGATGGTATAGTGGGATCAACACAAGGAAATTCCACCAATCTATTGTCAAATCAATTACAACAATTTTCAATACAACAGACGGCATCCAGCCAAACCTCCGGTTCAACTATTCCCCCTACCCAAACGTCGGGCGTACACAATGTGCAGTCAATGAACCCGAAGGCCAACCAACATCCTGAAGGAAAGAAAAAACAACAGAACATGAAGGGTAAAAGGGAAAAAAAATCTAATAACAACGTTGGTGGGGGGGAAATAGAGAAGAGAAATTTGAAGTACCCGTGTAACCTTTGCATGGAGGACCATCCGACTCACCTATGCCCTCGACTTGCAGAGACTTAGAATCTATTGGTGAAAAAACAACTTGTGTTGACGAACCCATTTCCACATGGGAAAAACATAGCTCAAGCCTCAGCATCTTCGAGCGCGGAAGGGGGAAGTCAGGGACCCCCCATGTCTATTCATAATACCTCGGCCGTGAATGTTTCCATGTTGAAAGGTGACGCTCATATAGCGACTAGGTCCCGAGATTACGAAATGTCAGAATATTCTGAAAAGGGTAAATAATTCACAAACCCACCAGTTCCTCTCCAAATTGAGAAGACGATGGGAAAAACAATGACACGCATCCTGACAGGGGCGTTCAAGAAATATTCTCATAATCCAAATGTGAGGGATTCCTATAACTACTCTATTGTATAGGATTTTCCATAAACCCCTTGCACGATGTCTACTTTGGAGGTCCTCCAGAGCTTCCCTTTGTAGAGAAAGGATATGTTATCTGCCTTCGGATCTGCAGAGACTTGTAACTTGGGAGTGATCATTCTCGATCCAAATGACTTGAAACCTCGTCTTCCTTACCACGTTGTGTTTCAGATAGTAGTGTCTCACACCACGAAATATTTTACTCGAAATATCTCTTGTACGGTGGTTGACGAGGGTGCCTTGACTTGCGTGATGTCATTGGCATGTTGGAAGGCCATTGGCCAACCCGTTTTTTCTCCATCGCTTACATTGCTTATGACATTTGACGGTCATTTGTTCAGACCACGTGGAATCATTCCTTATTTCCCCATGCAGTTAGGAGGAAAGATCATGTGCATCCAAGTTGAAGTGTTCGATGTGCCTCTCGACTACATCCTTTTGTTAGGAAGGAGTTGGACCTATGCAATGCATGCAGTGGTTTCCATAGTCTTTTGGCTCTTGTTGTTTCCACACGAGGGCCAAATTGTGACCATTGACCAGTTGTCCTTCTCTCGTCCTAACCCTTCATCGGGGGCATCCACGGTCCTGATGATTGATAACCCTCAACACAACACCATCAATTTAGGGGTTGGTTTGTGTCCATCATTGATGGGTACTTTCAATTACCCGCCTCCTTCTAGTGATGTCAAGATTATGTTGGCTGCCCCCGACCAGACTAGGGATGAAATTTTTCAAATGTCATCATTCTGAACGTCTTACTTTCATGATCTGTGGACTCTTCCTTCCCCGTCCGCCTCGATGGAAGGGACAGGGAATTTTGGCATGGCCATGCCCTTGTCCATGGCAGAATTTTCGTACAACATTTTCCAACAAGCTTCGGTCGACCCCAATCCGACTCTCGGACAGGAGTTAGATCCAGTTCTCAAGACTATTTGGGCTCAAGGTTATCTTGCCACTAAAGATTCTTTAGACCTGATATTTCCCTCAAATGAGGTGATTCTTGAGGCATTGACTGGTCTAGACATACCCTGGGATGATCTCCATCATAGATCATACCTCCTCCCGAAGTTAAAGAGAATAGAGGCAGGTGAATTTATGTTGACTATAGTTGGAGATAGGTCTTGTCCTATTAATCCTCTAGCTACGCACACAGTTTGTGCCAAGGGTAATATGGTGAGTATTGTTGACATGATCCCTATAGATATCTCCAAAACCCCTAGCATCATGGAGAATGTTTTCGTCGGAGCGGACTTCTCCCTTGAAGAGATTCAAATTTATACAGATTTATTTAAGTAATTTCGCGACATTTTCGTCCGGTCTTACAAGGAAATGCCAGGAATAGACCCAAGAATTGTCGAACATGAGATAACTACTTATCCTGACACCAATTCGGTCTGACAGAAGATTTGTTCGGTGAATCCTCAAAAAAAAATAGTGATTAAGGTTGAAGTAGAGAAAATGATTAAAGCAAGTTTTATCTACCCCGTACAGTTAATAGAATGGATGTTAATTCTTGTTGTGGTTAACAAAAAGAAAGGTACAATTCGCATGTGCATGGAATTTCGTGACTTGAACAAGGCCTGTCCGAAAGATAATATTCCCACCCCATTCATCGATCAGATTGTCGATGAATGTGCAGGTTGTGAGGTATTTTCATTCATGGATGGTTTTTCGGGATATAACTAGATTCAGATCAAACCTGAAGACCAACATAAAACAAATTTTATATGTCGTTGGGGCACGTTCGCTTATCGTAAGATGCCTTTTGGTTTAAAGAATGTTCGAGCCACTTTTTAGTGGGCCATGCCTTTTTCTTTCCATGACCCTAGACATATAGTCGAGGCTTATCTTGATGATCTAGAATCATGCTCTTGCAAGAGATCTGATCATCCCACACACCTCCAACTAATCTTCGAAGGATGTCGCTACTATTGGATTCGTTTGAATCCTAACAAGTGCAATTTTTGTGTGATGTCGGGTCATATATTAGGTTTCATTGTTTCGACAACAGGGATCATGGTCAATCCTCTTAAGGTTGAGGCGATAGTTCAGTTGCCTCCCCCATGCACAATACCCCAACTTCATAGCTTATAGGGGAAAACGAGCTTTCTTTAGCATTTTGTCACAAACTACGTGGAGATCACTAAATGGTTCATGCATCTATTGAAAAAGGGAATCCCTTTCTGTTGGGACGAAGCCGCTCAGTGCTCTTGTGAAGCATTGAAACGCACTGTTACGTCTTCCCCTCTACTCTAACCTCTCAATTATAACAAAGATTTATTATTGTACTTGGTCACTGCAGAGCCAACCATTGGCATGGTCTTGGTTCAAGAGGATGATATGATTGAGGAGCATGTTATTTATTACCTGAGTTGAGGCCTGGTTAGGCTGGAACTCAACTATTCCCATGTTGAGAAGCTTTCTTTGGAAACAGTGCATGTTGTCTAGAGGTTTCGTCATTACATTCTACTTCGGAAGACCATCGTCATTGTCGTTGTGAATCCCTTTTAATATGTGTTGACACGATGGTTCATTGGCGGAAAGATCAGTAGATGGATTGTAATCCTCCAGGAATTTGAATTGGATTTTGTCTTTGCGAAATCCAAAAAGTCGTTGGTCTTTGTGGAACTTATTTTGGAACTTCCGGTTGAATCTAGTGATGACACGCTCAAAGAATTTCCTATCAAATGAGATATTTTTCTGGTCACATCTTCAGACCCCTGGTATGGAGATATACTAGTCTATCTCCAGACTTTGAAGTGCCCTTCTTCTACTTCCTGCGATGAGCTTCGATGAATTCTCCATCAGGCACGAAACTATCTCATACTCGATGAAACTTTGTATCGTTGAGGTGTAGATTGCATTCGTCATCAATGCCTTATACATGAGGAATCATAGATTGTTCTAAAAGACTTTCACACTGGAGCATATAGTAGTCATTTGTCTGGGTTGGAAATAGCCCAAAAGATTCTACATTTTGGTTACTTTTGGCCTACGTTAATCAAGGATTGCGTTGAGTCAGTCAAGAAGTGCCACCCATGTCAGATCTTCTCTCGGAAGATGCGGGCACATCCTGCTCCCATGTTTCTCGTCATTGTTGTTGGTCCTTTCACTAAGTGGGGGATTGATGTTACTACATGTCTCAAACTTCAACCAGGGGGCATCATTACATCATCATAGAAGTAGACTACTTCACAAAGTGGGTCGAGGCTATGCCAATGTTTAACAATGATGGAGAAACAATAGCTCTTTTCACTTTTAACCAGATAGTAGCAAGGTTCGGAATCCTGAAGGAGATTGTCACTGACTATGGTAGTCACTTCCAAAACAAAATGATGTCTAAGTTAACATCAAATCTTGGGTTGAGGAAAGAAAATTCATCACCCTACTACCAACAAGTGAATGGTTAGGTGGAAGCTGTGAATAAGTCTCTCAAGACTATTCTTCAGTGGACGATCAATTATGCTAAGTCAAATTGGCATTTGATGTTGTACTCAGCATTGTGGGGCTACTGAACATCTATAAAGACTGCCACTAGTTTCTCACCTTTTCAACTCATATACGAGCTGGAAATAGTCTTGCCTATTGAGCTCCAAATCATGTCTTTAAAGTTGGCAGTGGAGTTACTGCCAGACACTTCACCACTTGAGGAACACCTATTATATCTCAAGCAGCTCGATGAGCAACGTTATGATGCAAACTCAGCCAATGAGGTTCATAAGCAATGAGTCAAGTGTCAATATGATTGGTCTGTTCATCCTTAGATTTTATCCGAAGGTGATCTTGTCCTTGTCTGTGATCAAGACAAGGATCCCCTAGGGGAAGGCAAGTTCAAACCCATGTGGTTCAAACTGTTCATCATGAAAGAGGTCCTAAAGAAGGGTGCTTACCATCTGGTTGAATTTGAGGGAAATTCCTTGGCAGAGCCTAGAAATGAGCTCTACCTCAAGAAGTATTACTCTTAGGTTGGTCTTCTGGGTAACTTCTTGTACATATGTATAGTTCTTATACAATTTTTTGTCTTTTTCCTTTTATGGGCGTGTAGTTATTTATGTCTTCATTTTTACTGTGGCAGATGTCAAGTGAATTGAAGGTGTTATTTGGGTTCATGGATGGCACTAGCCAATAGACTCGAAGGCTTGCTTCCACAGCTTGGGTGATTTTCACACCCGGAGGCCAGTTTCTATCTTTCGGAGGTATATGTCTAGGTGACACCACAAACAATGTCGTCGAGTACAGTGTAGTGATAGAGTTGTTCCGTGACACTTTTTCGCATGGAATTTCTCACCTCCAGGTCTACTTAGATGCTCAGTTGGTTGTGTCCTAGTTAAATGGATTTTACCTCGTATATGATCCTACTTTACACTGACATTTCCTTAGGGTACGTCTCTTAGAACGTTACTTTGATTACATTACATATATCCATGTTCCTAGGAGATTAAATCAAATGACAAATACTCTAGCTAATCAAGTATTAGATTGGCATGTTGCAGACACATAAAAAGAAGCACACACATACACATGTACATACATTTGTAAAAAAAGTGATCCATAAGACGAATAAAGATGTATATATATATATATATATATATATGTCAAAATTTCATGATTACATAGGTGGGTGCCAACGCCTCAAAAAATAAGGTTCGATATAGATCATGGGGCTTATGCCCTAAAAAATATACAAAGGTTCCCTCGGAACATAATAGTCTGGCCTATCTAATCTCGGGGCCTATTGGCCATGCCATAGTGAACGATGATGTTGGCCAAACGCCGAAAATGTTGGACCAAATTCTGTGGCACCCCCACTACATGAGGTTGCATGGAAGGCGAGAGATCCTTGATCTCGGCCATAGGAACTGTACGAGTGAGCGCGATGAGGTTGCACTCCACCTGCCTCAAAACCCTCTCAGCCTCTCTGGATGGAGGTCCGTCAGGCACACCAGTCCCACATATGTACATAACATATACAAAATTCAGTACTCTGATATATATAAAAATTATATAT
>ML783388.1:132344-200642 GCA_009831015.1 Picea engelmannii | reverse complement strand
GAATAATTTGTTGCAAAACTGTGCAAATTATTTTTAATTGAATACTTCACACATTTCTCTGTTAATTGAAAGCCGAGGGAATAAATACCAAGAATTGGTGACAAGGTTCAAGGAAAAAAGTTTGAGACTGACAATTCACAATTTATTTAAGTTTTTTGTATTTTTAAACCATTTCAAGTCGATTAGCATAATAGGGCATGCATAAACTATGAATCACATAAAAAGAATAAAGGATTGGACAATTGAATATAATGATATATGTGAAAAATGGGAAACATAATACTCATCTTTCCAAGGACCAATGGGACCCCTGAAAAAGTTGATTTGATATCCATGCAAATATTTTTACTATATAGTCAAATAATAGAACAAGTGCTTTTAAGATGAATTGCCAAATATAAAGTTAATCCAACTATGTATATCTAGTGAAATGCATTTTGATCTAAATCTTTAAAAAATGAAAGTATACATGAGAGAGTATTTAGAACTCAAGCTCACTGTAATAATTAATGTACTACTCGCATCATAATATGTTGCATTAGATAGTAGCAATGTTACCTTTTTCTTGGAGTGCTATGTAATTCTCGCTTTCAATACTTGCCTCTTACACTAAAACTATCGCTGCTCTACAACTTTTAAGCATTTTAAGTTTAATTTACTGGCGCACAAATATATTTGGAGTTGTCAATATATATCTTTTCCATGGTTTTAGAAACATGGTTTTTGTTTTATGTTTGAAATAAATAAATAAATATATATATTAACACAAAACATTTGACGAGATTTCTAGTGCACCCTATTTGGTATTATTCTGAAGTATCCACGTCCATGAGGTTTGGAGTAACCAACCTCATGGAGTAGCCATATATGTATTCAATATATCACCCCCAATCCAGCCTACAAATAAACAAGGGTGATGTCTATGGATTGATCTTTATCTTAGTCTCAACCCACCATCGTGCATTGACACAATGCAAACCTCAACTAAAATGAAAATCCACTATGATCCTCTAAGATCTCCAACACTCCTTTGTTATTGGGATACCTTCCTCTCCAACAAATTTCAACTCAAGATAAGGAAAACACTTCTATTATATCACTCCCTCGGGTATCCTTTGTTACTCATTGTAGAAGGTTCCATGATAAAAATTATTGGTTGGAATACTTAAGGGTAGTGGTACATCAATTGGGTTTAACAACCAAGGAAAACCATTGGAAAAATAGGTAGGGATTGGCTCTCTAGTAGCACAACTTGTTGAGACTCTACCTATCATAGTTATATTTTCCCGAGCTTAACTCACTAGAACATTGATAACATAACATTTCAATAGAAATTCTCTCAAGACAAACTCATAAGAGTACTAAAACTTTGACATAACTAATGACAATGAAAGCATAAACATAACATAAATGAAGACATGGTGAAGAATGGTGGACCTGGTTCTCTTTTATACTAAAGGAATGGATAGAGGACAAAAAAATAAATATTGCTTAAGTGGGAAGGTGACACCATTCCACTAAATGGATCTTGTAAATTAGATTAAAAATGTACTTCATCCATTTTTCCCAAAATCCACATTAATGACAAATGAAACTGGAGGAATATTAAAGTGCTCCATAATTCAGCAAACATGGGGGATAAGGTCATGGATTCATTTGGGAGTCTACGGTAATCCTAGGTCTGAAGGTGTGAAGGTTTTTGGACTAACGTCTTTTTAGGCCTACAATATTTTTTAGGAAAGGGGAATCTAAGTCTTGTGCCCCTAAGCATCCTAGGAGATGGACCAGGGGCTGGATCAAGTGGACTATGGTGATGCATGCTTACCAAGTCCATCCTTAATATTTCACTCACACGAGGAGTTAATGGAAGTTTGGAGGAAATATGGAGGTTTAAGTGGATATATTACTTGTTTGTACGATGAGTTGAAGCAAGGGGTTTCAAAGAAAAATGACACGAATAGAAAAGGGATAGGGCCTTTTTTAAAAGATGGTGCATAGGGTGGTACCATGAGAACATTAAAAGATCATTTATTGGGAAAGTCTATGTTTGCACCATTGTCCCAAAAAGACATTTTGAAGGATTTAAGGCACATTCTGCAAGAGGGAATTCATTCTTGGGTTATGCCGATGAATATTAATACTATAATGGAGATGATAGTCCCAAAATTGAAGGAAGAAGAGATTGAAACAAAGAAACACAGAAGGAAAAAATGAATAATGGCCAAAAGGGATAAAGTTTAATTGGTGTTGGGCCATGATGTAGGTTTAGACAGGGTCGAGAACTTGATGAGAATGACTCTAGTTGGTAGGTTTATGGGAAAGGAGGTTAAAGGTAAGTAATTGAAATAGTGGCTAGAAGCTAATTGGTTCAAAGTGTCGGGATATTCTCCCATTTTTCATTTATAGTTAAAGGGTGGATTTGTTTCAAGTTAAGAAATGAATAGGATGTTAACTTAGTTATTAAGCAAGGTTGGATTTAGGGTCCTTCAAGCTTGGTTCTATCTTGTTGGAAGTCTGGTTTCGATCCCATGCATTTCCAACACATATGGGTCTTAATGCCAAGTCTTCCCCTTGAATTTGAGTGCAAGGAGATACTTGTTGCTATTGGAAAATCGTTAGGATGGTTCATCACCTTGGAAGAAATGTTTTAGCATAATCCTGGCAAAAGAATGGAAATGTTTTTGGTATAATTAGATTTCACAGATGGTTTACTAGAATAAGTTGAAATATAAATAAGGGAGGTTGGGTGATGGTGCAAAGGTTGGACTATTGGAAGGTTCCTTTCCATTACTCGACTTTCCATGAAATTAGTCACTTATGGAGAGAATGCACTACTCCAAGAAGCAATTGGTAGTAAGTAGAAGGTTTGGGCTAAAAAGACCCCTACTCCAAATCCCCATGCCCAAAATTCCATAGAAGGCCATAAGATATGGATAAATATTCATAGGTTGATGAGGTCGAAATGAATTTGTGTCTCCTATAGGATGGTCATGTAGGATTATCCTTTAAACCAATCATGACATCCATCATGCCATTAGTCGACCTACAATGTTGTCAAGGTATGTTAAGACCTATTCCTAGCTCATTATTTGATCTATAAACTGCCATGGATATTCCATTGGAACAATTTGTCACACTGGATCTTACAATATTATGAAATATTTTATTATGCATTTGATTACCTTAGATCTCATATTTAATATTCTAGTGTAGTGCTCAAAATTATGGAAATAACTAAAACTGAAATGAAAGAAACAAGTAAATGAACACACCATCCACACAAATGAACATGATATGTGACATGGGAAACCTAATATAGGAGAAAACCCAACTAGAAGGTGTGGCTTATTCTCTACTCTTTTTTTCTCAATTATGAAATGCAAGTACAAATAAAGAGGCACTCACAATGGAGTTGACATGGACACTGTGGCCTGAATGGCTACTATATAATATTCCACCTCCTATTTTATGCTTTAATATCCCACTCCTATATGATCTAAACATCTATGAAATAATAACAATACCAAAAGAATGGCACTCCTTCCTTTCCCAGTGACCCAATATTTAACATAGCTCGATAGTTGTTTAGGGTTAGGGTTAGGGTTTTTGCATGCCTCAACCCTCAATTAGTGTTAGGGTTTTTGACCCTCTAGAATATTCTTTAAATTCCACACAAGAGTAGGCCCACATGTGTGAGTAATTGGGGATGATGTGGCATCCACTCAATACCATGGTGGTCAATAGGATAGGTCAACTTGCAAAGGAATAACTTCCGCATATGAGCTCTAATTAAGGTGATTTTCACACCATTGGAAATCTCTTAGTGTGTGGAAAATCATTGGGGGGATGGGATCAATGCTCAAAAAAATTTGACCCCAAAATGTGTTGTTTTATGCCTCAAACCAACTCTATAAGTTTCCAATCACCAAATTGGGACCTGCCCCTAAAATGAACCCTATAAGCCAATTCCTCCATTTTTTCCACCCATAAAGTCCAAGCTAGATGATAAATTATATAATGATCCATTTTGGATCATTGTCATTAATATAAATTAAAGAGTCTTACTCTCCTTTAGAGTCAATTCATGAGGTTACAAATTTAGTATATTCAACTATCTCTTCCAGCCTTCCTTCCTCTAATGTTGGTTATGATTTGTTGACCCACTAAACGACACTTGTAGAGAATTGAGAGCTGGTTTGGTGGGGGTGTGGAGATAGTTATTTTGAGTGACCATTCAAAAGAAAAAATGGGAAAAAAACATGTTTACCCTATCCTCTCATATTATAAACTTCATCCTAGAGAGTCTTCCATAGTTTTAGAAAGAGGGGATGTGAAGGGAGGATTAGAATTAGAAGAAAAAAACCCTAACCCTGTAGAGAGAAGGTCCCACATCTCCATTAAAAAATAAAAGGAGTCAAAGGAGGTGAAGGAAGGAAATCAACTAACAATCAAATGAGTTCTTAGAACAAGCAAGCCCCAAAAGCTTGTTTGCCCATGATTTTCCTCTCTCTAAATCTTAGAAGGGTAGGGCATGCCCTAAAGAAATTATCCCTCAAAAGAATGTTGTCAATATATAAGATTGATATTGTTATGTTCCAATAAATAATGTATTTAGGTTCTAAGGCCATATAAATTCTTTCTTTATTATTGAAATATTGGAAGTTTAGTTCCATTGATGTTGTGGGCCTTTCTAACGGTCTCGTGACTAGGTGGACTTCTGATTTTGATGTCATCTCCACTCCTTTTTTTCGTAGGTATTATCTTATAAGGAAAGAAAAAATATTAGATAAGATGTTCATGTTGGTGAACCTCTATGGGACTTGGGGAGAGAGGAAGTCTTACTGGGATCAATTAAAATAACAATAAATATTATTAGGTGATAATGTGATAATAGGTCGCGATCCAAATATGACCTTGAACTCTATGGAATTTTGGGGTGAGGTAGTAAGGTCAGATCCTCTAGAATTTTACTTTACTCGTATTTTTGAAAATATAAAACTAATTGATGTTGAAATGGTTCAGGTGGTGCCCACTTGGAGAAACTCCAAAAGGGGTAGAGCATAAATTAGAAAAATATTGGACCAGTTCCTTGTGGCAAAAAAAGCAATGGAAGAAGCATAAATATTCAAATCTTAGGTAGAGATAGGAGGCTCTTCTAATCATTTGTCAATCTTTTCCAATTAGAAAAGGAGGATCAAACTCCCACCCCTTTCAAGTTTAATAAAAAAATGTTAAAAGAGGATGATCTCATTCAATTAGTGGTCAAGAACTAGAAAAAGTTGGATGCTTTGACTCAAGATTCATAAATGCTCTAGTTTTCAAAAAACCTCATCCAAGTAAAAAAGGTGACAACTGCGTGGGAAAGAGAGAAGCTAAAGGAAAAAATAAGAAAGAATTGAAAGAGAGAAGCTAAAGGAAAAATAAGAAAGAATTGAAGTATATAGAAGATGAATTAGAAATCATATTTATGCATAACCCTAGTGGAGTTTCTTCTAAAAAAGAATTTTTGAATTGAATCCCTTGAAGAAAAAATGAATGACTTATTGGAAGAGAAAGAGGTTGAGTCGAGACTCAAAAGCAGAGAAACCTGGTTGGAAAAGGGTGACAATAATACAATGTTTTTTCATCATTATGAAAATTATAGAAACAAACGTCAATACAACGTGGGAAATAGGCCAACCTGATGACTCATGAGTAAAATATTTTTCAGATATAGCAGAAGAAGATGAACAACATTTTCATATACTTTTCAAGGAACTATATCATATTTACATTACAAAATTAATGAATGTAGCGAGGCGTTTCACCATTGTATTTGATGGGATAATGAATGAAAACTTAGAAGAAAAGGTCACAAAGGAAGAGTTAAAGGGCATGTTATAATCTTTCAAAAGGGAAAACTCCCTAGGCTTGATGGTTGGATGATAGAATTTTATTAGGGGTTTTATGAGTTATTGGATGAGGATCCTATCAAAGTGATTGAGGAATCAAGAAATTATTGAAGAGTCCTGGGTGTCATAAACTCAACTCTCATTTCCCTTATTCCAAAGAATAATGATTTGGGTTCTTTTGAAGACTTTAGACTTATCCCGCTTTGCAACCTAGTTTACAAAGTCATTTCAAAGGTTATTACAAATAGATTGAATACTATTCTCTCAAAAGCCATTTCCAAAAAAAAAATTGGTCTCCTTTTTAATAGATAAATTCATGATGTAGTAGGTAGGGATTGCACATGAAGGCCTTTACTCAATAAAAATTGGCAAAGTATCAACAATGGTCATGAAAATTGACCTTTCTAGAGCATATGACAAAGTAAATTGGATTTACACCATGGTATTTACACCATGCTAGTTATTATTTGTTTAGGAATGAATTTACAATCTGTTAACTAAATTATGGGTTTCCTTGAATCAACCTCTTTTGCAGTACTTATAAATGGATATCCATCTAGGTTCTTCAAGGCTTCAAGGGAGCTTAGACAACTACCCCTTGTCTCCTCTGCTATTCATATTAGTAGTATAGGGCTTAAGTAGGTTGACTGTGGAAGCAAATATATTAGGCTTTATCAGAGGAATAAACATAATAGGTACAATTAATACAACTCATTTGTTGTCTATGGATGATATCCTACTGTGTGGAAGAGGGTCTTTAAAGGAGTTAAATTATTACAAAATTATTATGGATACTTATTGTAAGGAAACAAGGATGGAGGTAGATATGAGAAAGTCTTGTTTATTGTTTAATGGAGTGAGTGAAGTTTTGAAAATTTTGATCATCTACTTATTTCCAATGAATTTTGGAGTATTAGATGAAGGAGTTAAATATCTGAGCTTTCACTTAAAGTCAAATGATTATAAATTCGCAAATTGGCTCTGGCTTTAAAAAATGTTGAAGCTAGGATCTCTTGTTGGTGTCTCAGGTGGTTGTCTCAGGTGGTTGTCTCAGGGAGATAGGTTAGTGTTGGTTAAGTTAGTTCTGGAAAGCATTCCAATTTATTAGCTCTCAATCATCATATTCCAAAAGGTTTATTACATAAAATAAGAAAAAAAGTTTTAACTTTCTTTGGACTCAGAAAAGGGAAGATGAAGGAATTCCTTAGTAAGATGAACAAGGATTGCTAAACCAAAGGAAGTAGGTGGTTGGGGCCTAAGGAAATTTTTTCTTTTCAGTCAAGCCCTAGCAACAAAAAGTCTATAGAGAGTTTAAATTAATGATGGCTTATGGTGAAAAGTAATGAAGGAAAAATAGCTAGATGACAAACATGAGAGAAAATCAATTAAAGAGACATCAAATGGTTGGAAATTTTAGTAAGAACCTTCCCCATATTAAGAAACCAGACTTCTTAGAAAACTATACAAAGAAGTGAGATGTGAATAGGTGTTAATCCATGGATAGGTTGTAGTGGAAACTATAGACTATTAGACTCTCTTATTGAAACCTTATAGGAGAAAGGAGAGTTTGTATATGTCATTGACTCCTTTCAGAGCTATAAGTCTATGAAAGGAATTGGGTGATATGTCTTAGAAGGCCTTATTTGATGTAATAAATGGTGATAAAGGTAAGCGATGCTTGACATTGAAACGTTTAGATGTTGATCAATAATTTAAAATGAGAATATACGAGATGAAAAGAAATAGTAAATACAAATATTTTAGGCCATACAAATGTCAATAAAATTGTTTCACGTCATTATCATTGAAAAATCGTGATTTCACATTGGAGCTCTCAGCTTCGCCGCTAAATACGGAAATTTGGAAAAGTAAAAGAGAGAATATATCCGAATGACTTCAGGCCAATTTTTCGCTTTTTGTGATCCGCAATGGAGTGGGTGGGCTCAATTTGTTGGGACGTGATGCGTGCTTCCCGCCTTTCTCTGTGCCCGCACCATCAGCAACCACAATTTGTGGGTCATTATCCAACGCCTCTCAATGGCGTACAAATTGTCGAGCTTTGGGCCTCAGTGTTGGTGCTGACAGTGTCTTAAATCAAAGGGTTTTTCTTCAAGAAAGGTTTTTCTAATAAATAGGAATAATTCACCAGATTCAGTACTAATAAAATATGTTCTTGCTACCCCTATTATCCATGTTATTGGTGTAGTTCTCTTAAAATGCCTTCTACAATCGACTAGTATACTTTGCTTGGATACTCAATCAAACCTCATACTTCAAGTAGAGAGAGACTTTACCATATGCCTTGTGGGAGAAACATGTACCTTGTGCTTCCATTGGGTTGGATCTGTCCTCAATGTATCATCCTTCAACCAATTCAATCTAGTATTTGACCATAAACAACTGCTACTTCAATATGGTATGTTACACATGTATCAATTGCTTCCTATACATGTGCTTTCTACACTAAGCTAGTATACCTTATTTAAGAGAACTAAAGACCATAAAGGATTTATTTCAAGGTCAACTCACAATTCAGTGTCAACTTTTTCTCATTGCAAACAATTCATTTTAAAAAATAATTGAGTCTAAAAAAGGTAGGGACTTGTTTTTTTAGATCCCCTTGTTTTTTTTTCCAAATTGTTATTACATACATGTATGCAAGTGGAAAATGCTTTCTATCGGGTTAAAATTGTTTTTATTAAACTTATTCTACGAGGATTATTATGTTCCAACCATAGAAAATAAATCATATAATTATCACCATGAGAAGTCTATAACAACAAATGATTTGAGGACTAACCATACTACTTAGTGGAAATTGACTACTATGTACTATTATTCCTCATTATCAAAGAAAAATGTCTAACTATACATTATCCAATTAAATAAAAATGTTTATGTAACTATGAGTAAAATTCATAAATAAACATAATTACAGGGATTAGATCAAAATAAAGAGTACTTGTTATCTCCCAAACTTGCACTTCAAATGTTACAAAGTCTTTTAACCAAGTGCAACCCTAGGGGAACTTAGGAAGATTTCCCATTGTCATCATAACAACTCTTCCTCTCAGTTTAAGCAGATTTTTTTCGACGCGAGGGGGAAACCCTACAAACGATTTTTTTATTATGTTCTTTAGAATAAATGAATGGTGGATTTACCAATACAAGTGTCGATCCAATTTGGTGATGGAGTCAAGATCAAAGAGCAAGAGGGTTTGAATATGAAAGAGAAGATGTAATTAAGTAATTCACTAATGCACCATTATTAGTCTAAAACGATTTTTTAGATTATTCAAGAATAAATGACAACCCTTAAACAAGATGCACCATCACAACCATGAAATTACAACCAAGAAATAATATGCAATGTGAACAAGATAATAAGAATTGTAATATGAAACCCTTGTTGGATATTTGGTTGTCATTGATTTCAACAAGAAGTGGTTGTCATTGATGTCAACAAATGTGATGGGTGTATTTGGAGAAGTCTCCAAAGTGGTCGTCTTATGGCGTAGCTCTAAGCATGGCCCTCATGGGAAGATGCTTTGAAGAAGTCTACAAGAAACCCATAGATGTGGTCATGAAGCCCATAATTTTTTGAGGAATAAGGACATGGAGGACAATGTAAATGAAGGTAACATACTCATAGATGGATATTCCCCGTCATTGCATTTCCAACGATAGGTGGAATGTCACGTAGTTCCTCACGGTTGAGGAGTTATGCGGTCATGAATGATCTAAAAATGAAGAAGACTTGAAAAACTTGAATAATTATTGCAAGTGAAATGTTATGTGTTTAAAGCAACCAGATCAATTTGCAACACATAATTAAGGATTACTTATGTAAAAATACACATAGACAGCAGCATAAAACAATGAACATCAGCACATAAACACAACAACTTGATAAATGAGTTCACCCCTCTCCGGGCTACATCTCCTGGTCCAGCTTCCAATGGATCATTATTATTAAATTTCTCCAAGTGCTCAAAAACATGCCTTACAATGCTCAAAATGACAAACCGACTGCTTCAATGGCTTCCCAGCGTCCCAAAACCCCTGTCTAGGCTCTTTCGGCACCTGAAACGGTCGAAAAATGAGAAAGATATGCCTCCTTGAAGTCTCCTTCTCCAACTTGTTGTCTCTGGTTCTACAAATTGTACTCCCCCTTTAGCAAACCTGGCTCACACGCTCATTTAAGCGTAAAAACTTAGTCTCGTGCATAACCGCGCACCGGTACAAACCGTAGGAGGGTTAAGGGCGCGCCAACCCCTAACCGCCTAGGCATCTGGGCATATGGCGCATGGAACCATAGGCTAGGCGCAAAAGTAGTTTAACCGTTATAACTCCCGGGTGGTTAACCCACCGGTCAAACCATACATGCACTTAACCAAAGGTTAAAACATTCCCGCACGCATATTTTAAATACAATGGCAACATATATATATATGCATTGCAATGTAATACATTGCAATACATTGCAATGTAATACATATAACGCGCGCGCCAATGGTTCGGGTTTAACATATGCGGTCGTATGTATAACAATGTGTCCACGGGTCGGGGCTTAGCCCCGGCCCGCCCCCCTTTCCAACTATTACAACATATTAATTCAAATATATGTGCGTTGGAATATGAAACAAGGAACACGGGTCGGTATAATGGTTAGCGGAAATTGTAAAGTCATATGTTGTGGGAGGTTCGGGGGTCGAACCCCGTGGCCCCCATTAGTTTTACATAGCCATTATAAGCCAACCAACGAGGGACACGTGGCGCCCAAGCATTGGGCCACGTGTCCTCATACCATTCGGTGCCAACGAGACACGTGTCAACACCCAATTTGCCAGCAACCATCCAACCAACAATTGCCACATCATCACTGTACGGTCCTGCCACATCACCGTACGGACTGTACAGACAGGTATAGTCAACATCCCAAATTTTTGCCTGTTTGGCTTGGCGGACAGATCACAATATATCCTCCATACGGACTTTGTTTGCGAAAGTAAATATACTGCCGGAATCAGGAAAACGAGACGGACGCAATGGCATTGTTTTCTTTGCATTCCGAGCACTTTGAAAATTGAGCAAAATTTGATCCCCTGATCATGAATTCCTCTGCATCCAGATGGCAGTAGTCAACTACGGTGTTCAATGGCCTGGGTTGTGCCCTCATAAATGGACACCTGAAGAACTTCCACAACCCACATTGTTTTAATGCGGAAATAGCAATAGGGTCCTCATCAACTAGTATATCAATGTCCTCATGTTCCCTCTCCCTCTAATGGACATACATCATGTTCCATGGAAGGTAAAAAGGGAGTTAGCTCTTGCATTTTAATTTTTTCAAACCTTTTGAGGGTGTACATGGGTTGGTTTGGCCACAGTCACGTATGTACACTAGCAGACTATTTTCTACCTGCGTACATACGTGGGTTGTCCTTGGACAACCTGTGTACATGTGTGGGTTGTCCTTCGACAACCTGCGTACTCGCAGGGCCTTTCGTTTTGGTAGAGTGTGCCCCCTCAGAAACAAAAATAAATGCATAAAGAAGGAATGGAAATACATGAGGGATACATTTCTACTTACTTGGTCCAAGGGGAAGTTTGTTTTGTCCTCTAAAGCTACGGAAATCAACTTCTTTAGCAAAGGGGATTTTTTTACCTTTTGGTCAATTTTCAAAATGCAATGGTGAAAATGAGTTGCCAGCTTCTATTTATAGACATTTTTGGCCTTTTTTGGCCTTTTTTGGCACTTTTTTGACCCCCTTTGTCATTTTTTTGTCTAGGAAATCATTTAATTCCATTTATGAGTTTCTTATTGGATGTTACAATACACTTTTCCTTTTGGTTTGGTAACTTTTTGGGATATGGGTCACTTTAAAGGTCCTTTGGTAAAAGTTGTTTTCTCCAACTTTTTGCATATAAGTTAGGATTTCACCTCCACTTTTTGCATCTCGTTGTCTTTTCCTCTTTTTCATAGGATCGATCCCATTGATGTGCGACATGAAACCATCATTGCTTATTTAGAAGTGTATTGATTAGGTGGTAGAGCCTACCTTTACATGGATTCCCTAGATAGACCCTTGTTGCATTTTGGCGTCCATGTTGTCTGTAATGACTATAGGCTCGGGAGTCCTTGTTAGTCCTGTCATGATTAGGAGATTGAGCCTCATTTGTATTATGCACCATCACTCTTGGCCTCACCCTCAAGACTCCCAAAATGAGCACGCTTTGTTTTCTTTCAAGATCGCTTTGAAATCCTAAAGAAACATCCGACGAGACTGCATTTATTCTCTTCGATCTTGTCTGGATTAACTGAGAAAAGTAACCTTTGGAGTCTTCTTTAAGCCCTTTTCAGACTCTCTAAATATGAAACGATTGCCTAGCAATCTTGTTTCCCTTCTGTTAACACAAACATGTGCAACGAAAAAAGTAACTCAAAGGCGTTGTGAACTTTAAGTTCTAGAAATTGGAGCTATCGAAATTTTCGGAAGCATACTTTGTTTTTCATAAAAGACTGGCGCTACCGAAATTTCTGGAAGCATACTCTATTTTTCATAAAACACTGGTGCTACCGAAATTTCTAGAAGCATACTCTGAAAAACACACATGCCTTTTCTTCCAGTTTTCTCGTTAGTTTTCATGTCAGTCAACATCAAGGTTACACCTATTTATAGACAACGTCATATAATATGAGTATTTGGCATGGGTCTCAGTTCGAATGGATTTTTACATCACGTTTAGGGTTTGGGTGTCATCATGAACGTTAGATTTAGGAGTCATGTCTCATGTATGTTCATCCTAGGTGTCACTGTCCACGATTAAAAGAGCTTCCACATCTTAAGTCTGAATCTGAAGTCACTACTCATTATTTAAAATGGTATATTAAACCCATTGCATAGCATGCTGCCAGAATTTTTGATGTTTTTAAGAAATTAATAACAGGGTACCTGCCAACACATCTATCACTTAGAATCAGCCACTTGTTTCTCTAATCCTTAGTCAGGCGAACAAGGGAAAATTGTAGTTAATCAAGCCTATGACTGTTGGTGAATAAGTTTTTGCACAGCGAGTAGCTTGGCGGAAAGATCCAGTTCAAAAGACATTTGGTTTTCCAGGTAGAGAACACATGTAAGGTAAATCCCTCTTTGTTTGACAAATCATCTACGCAACATACAATAGTTTATTGTTTTTAATGACTAAGGGAGGTGACATTAAGCGGATAGAACCTAAGGGTGCGGATTTGTTAGATGTCAAGCCCCGAGTTAGTCATCTTTTTGTGAAAGCAAGGTGGTATCCTTTCTGTACTAGGATTGGAGGAGAAAATTAGGAGGTTTCCAAGCATTTTGCCCAATATTTCAATGGACAGGAGGCTGATGTTTTTTTCATTAAGATACAAGTTATAGAGAGATCAATTGCAGAGATTTTTCAGCTACCACAAGAAGGTGAAAAATGGTTCAAAGGACAGGTAATTTTAGGAGTTGATCTCAACAACTTCCTCAGGGATGTCTGTAAATATCCAAATTGGGAAAAATGCATCCCTGGCATCCTCTTGAAAGAGGAATGGATTGAACCTATTAGGATGATAAATATATATATTACCTGTTAGAGGAGGTTCACAATGGTTTTCTTATACCACATGAGATTCCTTTTCCACCTTGCAGGGATGAAGATGTTGAACTTACCCTTTTTCTTGCTCAAAATCCTCACCAAGATGTCAGCTCGGATTTAGGAACACCCTACAGAATTTGACTATAGTGTTTATCACCAAGGAATGATCAAGGTGTTGTTCATATAAGAGTTAAAGAAAATAAGCCAGACCTGGGAACATTTCCTCTTCTACAAAGCAAATCGAGTTGCACCTGCTCAGGAATTATCTCATTCTCAGGAGCCATTACAACACCAGGAGCCTTCTCAGCCCCCTAAAAAGAAAGGGAAAAAATAAGAACGTGCATATTCATCTATTGGTAAGAGGAATAAGAGGAAAGCTAAAAATATCATTGTATATAAGAAAACTAGGGTGAAAGAGGCTAAAGAAAAGACTTCCCCTGTTAAGACTAAAAGAGAAACAAAGAAGGGTGAAAGTTTTACACCTCAGGAGCCTAAATCCTTGAAAACCATACCCTCTATTCCTCCTTTTCCAAAGGCATACACCATAAAAAAGAAGGAACAAGTGCTTCCAGAAGAACCTAATTCACCTACAACTCAAGAAATCTAGCAAGCTAAGGAGAAGGGAGAAAATTGGATAATACTTTCAGTAAAAGCTACCCTGTCAAATGAAGAAATAGCAAAAAATGCAGGTTCTACAAAATTGATAAGAGTAAGACATACTAGACCTAGCAACAAATTCAGGCTTAATGTAAAGGCCTTGAAAAACCCAGCATTGAAGACTGAGGTGATATATGTGGACAAGCAATCTGAAGAGCTACATGTTGTAACTCCTTCTATTGCATAATCCAGTGGCTAGAAGAGAAAAGTGAAGAGTAAGCCTTTTAAGGGTGAGAAGAGTGAAACATCAAAGAGGAGGAAAGTTCAAAGAACTCTTAAGGGAAAAGGTATCACTATAGCATAGCTAGCTTCCAAAGTTACCAGGTCTCAAACTGCATCAGAAAGAAGAACAGGCTTGGATGAGATTGTTGAAGTGGCAGCTCACTTAGAGGAGAGGTAAAGAAAGTTATTTTCCCGAAATCAAGTTTTTCCTACTCTAGATGTCTTACCTATGTCTAAGTTATCTCATCTCTTTTTGAGTATAACATATGCATAGATTTTCTAAGGTATTAATGCATAATTTTCAAAGAAACAGAATGCTACCAGAATTTCGGCAGCGTCGGGATAAACAATTTTATAATAGAATTCTACCAGAATTTTCGGTAGCGACAACATTGAAGCTATTTCAACAGTTGTTTATAGACCTTTTTGAGCTGGTTAAAACATGATTGGGCCTCCTAAATTTATAGGCATGTGGAAGGTAGTTAGTTGATGGTTTTTGGTGATTGGTGGTTAGTTGATGAAGAACCGGGTGGTCCTAAAAATATGGTTCACGACAGCAACAACCCAACCCAAGATTCAATGTACTTCAAGCATACGAAGCATCTTTAGCATGATCAGTTTTCTCCTCCTGCTCAACATATGTCCAATTAGTTAGTTAGTTGAGGAAGAATATCTCTAGTTATGCGTATGTTTTTTCCTGAGATGTAACTAAATGATTAATGATGTAATTAACTTGTTACATTTATTTTGGAGGTGGCATTGGGACCTCTCGCTATATATTTCCACTTGAAAAACTTTGTAAGGGTTGGTTGGTTCGACCAAAAGATTTATATCAATAAACAAATACTCAGTATCACTTTATGTAGAAGGATCTTGTGATTCAGGAAATGTTTAATGCATGGTATGTTTCTTCTTCTGTTATTTTTCTATTCATCCATTTGCAGTAACTAGAGTTTAGCAATGAGAACCCTTTGGAGGATACAATTGGTTGTTATGTATGTTCTCGTTTTTTGTAATCATTTTCTAGCAGATTCAGTAGCATGTGAGTGAAGGTTCATGGCTAAGGCATTGAATACTTTATGCATGTTTTTCAGTTTTTGTTCTATAGTCTGTATCTAAAACAGAGCTTTGGATGTAGGCTAATTATTGGTTGTAGGAGTTTCTTAGGATGTTTTAAACTTCTTAGGTTAACTATCAGCTTCTTTGTTACACTTTCTACTTCCTAATATTACAATCTAATCCATGCAACTCATTCCCTGCCACGATTTGCCAAATATGTGAGGTTCTATCTGAGTTAAAATCACTTTCAATAATTTTAAGAGGCCATTCCACCTTTTAAAATTTTCCATTTACCAAAACTTGTTTGAAGTGAATATTGATGTGTAAGGATTACCCCTTTGCAGTCAAGGGGTGACTCCTTGCGTTAACATTAAATGGAAACATTTCTAAGGATGGAGTGTGAAGCTAGCTTCCCTGGGAGAACGACATAGATCCATCTCTTGATGGTAGACAAGAGAGGGAGACAAATATTGATTGTAATTATTTACCTGGAGACTCCATAATCAAAGACTCCACTGGGGAGGATCCGGTTGACAGAAAGACGACCTTACGAAAGGGGATGACCAGGTATCAACTTATGAGCTTTCTTCATGAACTCTTGTTCTTCTTTATCAAATATTTCTTGTCTTTTCCTTCACATATAAATAGTATCATCTTGTGCTTTGTTTATTTGGATGATCATAAACCTTCCTTTATATATCCATCCTTGGAAGAAGAAGACCTGCCTTCTGCTTGTATTGTTGAAGTTGGTCCTAAACCTTCATTTGATCCTATTGAGAAGGATGAGGTTTATATTTTAATCCTTCCTGAATCTAATCAGCCTTGTAACCATGAGAGTGATGAAGTTGATTCAAAGCCTTCATAGATCTCATCACCTTCTGCTATTTATGTTGAGTCTTTCCATCAGCTTGTTAAACCTCATATTCAACCCACTAGTTTTCAAACTAGAATCAGAGACAACATGTTTAAACCTTTAAGGTTGTCATATCACTTTCATCCTTATCCTCTTGATTTCCTTGAGTATCTTCCTCAGTTCTCTGGAGAAGATCATGTTACAGCTGAGAGCCATTTGGGGGCCTTTGAAAATCTTGTTGATCAGTTTGAGATAGTTCATGATGATGTTACTATGAGGTTGGTCTCCAAATATTTGTTTAGAGATGTTGCAGCATGGTTTAAGAGTTTGAGAGATGATTCCATTGGTTATTGGATTGAATTGTCCAATGATTTTCTAAAGCATTGGGGTAAGAAAAATTATTTTTACCAATACCTCGTTGATTGTTATGCTTTGAGGAGAGGATAGGAAGAAGTTTTTCCTGTCTTCAACAAGAGGTTCTACATCATTTATCATAGTATGCCTTTGGATATCTAACCTAACGAGACTGTTGCCATGGTATACTATGATATGGCTCAACATTCAGAGTGTGTCCTTCTGAGAGAAAGGAAATATTCATCCTTAAGACGTGTATTTGAAGATGTTGAAGAAGTTGAGGAGAACATTCATTCTAGCAAGACGATTCGTATGCAAGCATATTCTGAACGTTTGCATGCACATGAGAAGGAAGATTGCCAATATGTTTTGTATTCCGAGCAAGAAGATAGTGAGTATAAATCAGATCTATAACAACAACACGGATGTAAGTATGATTCACATTTGGAATTAGATTCTTCAACACTTGCAGATTTTTCTATGGACAGGGATGCATGTCTAGCTTATGATCCATTTTCAAAGCATGTTGAACATATTATAACTGATGATTGCATAGATAGCTATATGTTCTTGGTTGATCATAATTATTAGTGTGATTTAAACCCTGTTGTACCATTATCTTGTGATCATCATGCTGAAAACAAAGAGACTGCAACTGTTGATGATCAAGATCTGATCTCAAGGGAACCAGAAGGTTGTTTGTTTTCAAGCAAAGAGGAATGTATGTATGAGCAGTTTCCTTTTCTTAATCAGCAATCTTCCAACCATGGTCTTGAGGATCCAATTGCATCTTATATGGAGTCATATGTTTCAGATTGTCTAAAAAATCAAGTTTTCATTATTTCACTAGTATTCATGGGTAAGCATGTTTCTCTGAAGGAATTTCTATCTCTACTTTCAAAATTTTGTTATTCTCTATTGATCAATGCTATAGATGGGATTCCTTCAATCATGAAGTTGCTTGAATGGTTACTGTGGAAATTTTCCTTTACTTGAGCAAGTTTCCGATCTGGTTAGGGTAGGGTAGCATAGGTAATAAGCTCGCTTCCCGAGCATTACTTTCCTTTAGTTTCTAGTGGGTCTTTCAGTTTCTTGAATAACTGGTAGTTTTTTACAGTGTTTAGAGGTTGGATACACAAATGAATCCATAGCCCAATGGATAAGGCGACTGGAACTACTAAAGTTCTTGGAAGCCTCACATAGAGGCCCCCATACCAGTTGGAGCTTGATGTTAACACAAACATCTGCAACAACAAAAGTAACTCAAAGGCGTTGTGAACTTTGAGTTCTATAAATTGGCACTACCAAAATTTTCGGAAGCATACTCTATTTTTCATAAAACACTGGCGCTACCGAAATTTTCAGAAGCATACTCTGTTTTTCATAAAACAATGGCGCTATCGAAATTTCTGGAAGCATACTCTAAAAAACACACACGTGTTTTCTTCTGGTTTGCCCGTTAGTTTTTATGTCATTCAATGTCAAGGTTACACCTATTTATAGACCACGTCATGTAATATGAGTGTTTGGCATGGATCTTAGTTCGAATGGATTTTTACATCACGTTTAGGATTTGGGTATCATCATTGGCGTTAGATTTAGGCGTCATGACTCATGTCTGTCCTTCCTAGGTTTCATTGTCCACGATTAAAAGATCTTTCATGTCTTAAGTCTGAATCTGAAGTCACTACTCATTATTTAAAATGGTCTATTAAACCCGTTGCATAGCATGCTGCCAGAATTTTTGGCATTTTCAATAAATTCATGACAGGGTATATGCCAACAAATCCAACACTTAGACTCAACCACTTCTTTCTCTAATACTCAGTCAGGCGAATGAGGGAAAATTGCAGTTAATCGAGCCTATGACTACTGGTGAATAAGTTGTTGCACAACAAGCAACTTGGCGAAAATCTCCAGTTCAAAAGACATTTGGTTTTCCAACCCAAGAACGCATGTAAGGTAAAGCCCTCCCTGCTTGAAAACTCATCTACGCAACAGGCAATAATTTATTTATTTTAATGAATAAGGGAGGTGACATTAAGCGGATAGAACCTGAGGGTGCAGATTTGTTAGATGACAAGCCCCAAGTTAGTCGTCTTTTTGTGGAAGCAGGGTGGTATCCTTTCTATACCAGGATTGGATGAGAAAACTAGGAGGTTTCCAAGTAGTTTTCCCAATCTTTCAATGGACAGGAGGTTGATGATTTTGGCCTTAAGCTACATGTTACAAAGATCTCAATTGCAGAGATTTTTCAGCTACCACGGGAAGGTGAAAAGTGGTTCAAGGGACAAGTAATTTCAGGAGGTGATCTCAATAGCTTCCTCAAGGATGACTGTAGAGATCCAAATTGGGAAAAAGGCATCCCTAGCATCCGCTTGAAAGAGGAATGGATTAAACCTATTAGGATGATAAAGATATATATTACCTATGAGAGGAGGTTCACAGTGGTTTTCTTATACCACATGAGATTTCTTTTCCACCTTGTAGGGATGAAGATGTTGAACTTACCATTTTTCTTGCTCAAAAGCCTCACCAAGATTTCAGCTTGGATCCAGACACACCCTATAGCATCTGACTACAGTATTTATCACCAAGGAATGATCAAGGTGTTGGTCATAGAAGAGTTAAAGAAAAGAAACCAGACTTGGGAGCATTTCCTCTTCTACAAAGCAGGTCGAGTTGCACCTGCTCAAGAATTATCTCATTCTCAAGAGCCATTTCAACACTAGGAGCCTTCTCATACCCCTGAACAGAAAGGGAAAAAATAAGAACCTACATCTTCATATGTTGGCAAGAGGACTAAGAGGAAAGGTAAAAATATCATTGTATATAAGAAAACTAGGGTGAAAGAGGCTAAATAAAAGACTTCCCATGTTAAGACTAAAAGAGAAATAGAGAAGGATGAAATATTTACACCTCGGGAGCCTAAATCCTTGAAAATCATACCCTATATTCCTCCTTTCCCAAAGGCATACCCTAGAAAAAAGAAGGAACAAGTGCTGCCAGAAGAGCCTGATTCACCTACAGCTCAAGAAATCCAGCAAGATAAGGAACAAGGAGAAAATTGGATAGTACTTTCAACAGAAGCTACCATGTCAGATGAAGAAATAAAAAAAAATGCAGGTTATACAAAATTGGTAAGAAGAAGACACACTATACCTAGCAACAAATTTAGGCTTAATGTAAAGGCCTTGAAAAACCCAGCATTGAAGACTGAGGTGATATATGTGGACAACCAATCTGAAGACCTATAGGTTGTAACTCCTTCTATTGCAGAATCTAGTGGCCAAAAGAGAAAAGTGAAGGGTAGGCATTTTAAGGGTGAGCAGAGTGAAACATCAAAGAGGAGGAAAGTTCATAGAACTCCTAAGGGAAAAGGTACCACTACAACAGAGCTAGCTTCCATAGTTACCAAGCCTCAAACTGCATCAGAAAGAAGAACATGCTTGGATGAGATTGTTGAAGTGGCAGCTCACTTAGAGAAGAGGTAAAGAAAGTTATTTTCCTGAAAATCAAGTTTTTCTTACTCTAGATGCCTTACCTATGTCTAATCTATCTCAGCTCTTTTTTAGTATAACATATGCAAAGATTTTCTAAGGTCCTAATGCATAATTTTGAAAGAAACATAACGCTACCATAATTTCCAACAACGTCGGGATAAACAGTTTTATAATAGAATTCTACCGAAATTTCCAGTAGTGATAGCATTGAAGCTATTTTGACAGCTTTTTATAGACCTTTTTGAGCTGGTTAAAACAAGATTGGGCCTCCTAAAGTTATGGGCACGTGGAAGGAAGTTAGTTAATGGTTTTTGGTGATTGGTGGTTAGTTGATGAAGAAAAAAGTGGTCCTAAAAAGATGGTTCATGGAAACAACAACCCAGCCCAAGATTCAGTGTACCTCAAGCACATGCAACATCTTCAGAACGATCATATTTCTCCTCTTGATCAACATATGTCCAGTTAGTTAACTAGTTGAGGAAGCATATCTCTAGCTATGCATATGTTTTTTCCTGAGATGTAACTAAATGATTAATTATGTAATTAAGTTGTTACATTTCTTTTGGAGGTGGATTTGGGGCCTCTCCCTATATATTTTCACTTGAAAAACTTTGTAAGGGTTGGTTCGACCAGAAGCTTGATATCGCTTTATGTAGAAGGATCTTGTGATTCAAGAAATGTTTAATGCATGGTATGTTTCTTCTTCTATTATTTTTCTATTCATCCATTTGCAGTAACTTGAGTTTAGCAGTGAGAACCCTTTGGAGGATCCAATTGGTTGTTATGTATGTTTTGGTTTTCTTTACATCATTTTCTAACAGATTCAGTAGCATGTGAGTGAAGGTTCATGACTGAGGCATCGAATACTTTATGCATGTTTTTGAGTTTATGTTCTATAGTTTTTATCTAAAACAAAGCTTTGGATGTAGGCTAATTCCTGGCTCTAGGAGTTTCTTAGGATGTTTTAAACTTATTAGGTTAACTATCAGCTTCTTTGTTACACTTTCTACCTCCTAATATTACAATCTAATCCATGCAACTCATTCCCTACCACGATTTTCCAAATATGTGAGGTTTTATCTGAGTTAAAATCACTTCCAAGTGTTTTAAGAGGCCATTAAACCTTTTAAAATTTCCCATTTACCAAAACTTGTTTGAAGTGAATCTTGATGTGTAAGGATTACCCCTTTGTAGTAAAGGGGTGACTCCTTGCGTTAACACCTTCACGCTCGCCAAACTCAAATCTGAAGGCACGTCTGTCCGGCGTTAGTTTACCCCTTTTTCAGTCCAGATGGTCAATTGTACGAATAAAGGTATACTCTAGGAACCTTGGCTCACTAGAAGACTATTCTCAGGTATAATTTTAACCCTTTCTCGGGCCTAAGGAACTAAATTTATGAAAAAGGAACATTCTCCTTGGTTTTGGTTTATCACCTTTTTCGGGCCTTTGAGATTAATTAATAAAAAGGAACCCCCACAGAGTCCATAGTTAAGCTTTTTTATGACTCCCTAAAATTTAAAATATCGCTGAGTGAACTTGTTCCTTCACACTTGTTAAATTGGTCCAGGAGAACATCTACTGGCATGAGTTTAACCCTTTTTTCCATCCTGTAGTTTATGGAGGAAAAAGGTATGCCTCGGGAAATTCATCTCGCCGGGAGAGTTCTCCTCAATAACTTTTATACTTTTTCGAACTAAGGGGGCTAAATTCAAAAAAAGGTTGTGAGCCCATAGTTAAGCTCTTTTCAGGCTCCTTAAAATTGAAAAGATTTCCGAGTGATCTTGTCTTTGTCACACTCGTTAAAATGGTTTTGAATAAGACGTCTTTTCAGTGCCAGTTTACCCCTTTTTCGAACCAACTAGATTATCTCTTAAAAAGGTACTCCTTGGAGTCTTCTTTTACGTTTTTTCAGAGTCTCTAAACGTGAAAAAACTACCGAGCTTACCTTCTCTGGGCTCGTTAAAATTACATTGAAGGGGGTTTCATTGTGTCTTGATAATCACATTTGCATATCTACTTCTTTGGCCTAATTCTGGATCCATGTTTCTCTCAACTAAACCTTTGAAGCATGCCTTATACGCAAGACTTGTAGAACTTTGCCTCTGCGACCTGACACCTTGACCCATGGAGGAATTTTCCCTGGGTATCCTTTTCATGCACATGTCTCCTTTCTCTGAGCATTAGTGTGTTCCTTTCACTTGGAACTAGTATGATTTCTTGTGACACGTGTTCCTACTTTGTAATGTAGCATTCTTTTATTCTTTTTCAAGCTCTTTAAAAAATTGAAAAAGAAAAAAAAATAAAAGAACCCAAAAAGAGGGGACGAGAAATATGTATTCTTTTTTGGAAGCACAATTAGTCACCTTTGGAGAAATCACATCCTTTCGTTTGTTCGTCAAGAATTGGGATTTAATATGACCTTAGGATTTTGTTCTTGCTACATAGAGGCGTGTCCTCCTCCATTTGATTACTCTTCTGAACACATGGAGAGTTTGCGTTGCCTCCTACATCGTGAACTTATGTTAATGTCATGCTTCCTGAGTCTGATCATCTTTCGTGCTTTTTTCCAAGGGAAGTTTCACCCAACCTGATTCGGCCTTTCTGCAGTTTGCCTCTTGACCTCATGAGTCGGCCATCCCGAAAGTCCAGTCAAGTCCTGATTCAAAATCAACGAAGTTCTCAGCCTAGTCATTGAGATCCTCTTGTCTTTTCTCGACGACTCATCGAAGACCTCTGGGTAGTGAATTCATACACTCAAATTTTACTCCTACCCGATTTTTGAAGATCTTGAATTTGTTGCTTGAGCTATGAAGACCTCATCTCCAGCCATCGGGCGTTATTGGCTTCTTGAATATGGATACTATACTTGTATATATTTCATTTTGAGATGTATATCCATTGTGTATTGATTGCAGCTACACTTTATATAGTTATATGACATGGATCTACAGTGTATTTGATTGGCATCCATGGTTTATTTCATCCCAAACATGGGTATTCCCGCCTCAGAGAGACAATTGTTATTTTTGCAGATGGCACCTCCCGAACTCTGGTCCTGGGATCACTCGTTTCGTACATTGGTGATTATTTTGTAATGTATTTCGTCCATCAGATTCTCTTCTGACCTCACACATTAGGGGGCATTTGTTATAACCCTAAATTTCTCTACACATGCATACATGACCTTGGCCCTCTTACTTTCATTTTTTTCCAAAGAACTGTTGAGTTTCTCTTCTTAAAAACCATTTTTTTGAAGATGTACACGCTCTGCACCAATACTACTCGCATACATACGCTTGTTGCACCACTATAGCTCGCGTACATACGCATGTTGCACCATTATAGCCTGTGTATACTTGCAAAAGTTGTAAGGAATCGTTGAGATTATGAGATATTGGGTACCAACTAATCCACCTCCTATAGCCCGTCACCCAACCGAATAACCATCCTTTTGTCATATAAAAGGAGGTGTTGGGGTCTCATTTTACATCTAGACATAAGAACAGTGAAACTATGCCCGATTTCACATCCCCTCCTTGCCCAAGTTATTGCAACCCTTTTGTGAGAATTGCCACAACACTCCCTCATTTGCTGAGTCTTCCTCCATTAGAACCCATTCACTTCCCAAGAAGAGATCAAAAGGTTTATAGGAGAAGGTTATACAAAGGTGCACTTGGATCTTGGTGAAGAGGATCCTGGACCAGGTTCGCGGAGCGGTAGCTGACTTTGATTGTAAAGGTATAATCATTGAGTTATTAATAAAATAATTATTTTTCCTGTCCCAAATCATGGTGTACTGAATGCTTTTATTGGTTTATGTTTTGACATTCTAACATATAACCCTAATTTTTATATGGAATAGCATGTTTGTCGTTTCATGTTTGTCAATCTTTGGATGCAAGTCATCCCTGGGAGGAGGCGTGTAGTCAGGGAAACTTCCAAGCTCGAGGAGGTCGTCACCAGACATGGGATTCGAGGTATAGTTGCCCAATATCCTTTTTCTTTCTTTCTTCATATGAATTTTGGTATGTTTGGGGTAGTTTAGAGAAGTAGTTGGCTTTTATACGATTAATTGATCTGCCTACATTCTGAACCATGGTGTAGTCATAGGGGGTTTTTTCCCGCTAGCACCCGCAATGCATATCTCTAAAAAGGGACCACACCAATATTGTCCCTAAAGTGATCGAGCTTCATCCTCGACAGTGGCTTGGTCAACACGTCTACAACCTGCTCCTCGGTAGTCACGTACTGGAGCCTCACTACTCCCCTCTACACCATATCCCTGATATAGTGATATTTGATCTCAATATGATTCAACCTATCATGGAACACTGGATTCTATGACAACTTCATGCAACTCTGGTTGTCACACCAAATGCAGGTTGCCTCCAGTTTGAGACCAAATAACCTAGACAATAGCTTCTGAAGCCACACTGATTCTCTACATGATGCCATGTATTCATCCTCAACTGTATTTAGTTCTACACATGACTTCTTCATGTTGCTCCACGAAACCATATTAGAGCCTAGACTGAAGCAATATGTCGAAGTACTCTCCTGATTAGGAATATTGTCGATCTAATCTAAATATGAATATACATATAACCCAAACTCATGGTCTATCACATACCTGAGACCATAATCCAATGTACCCTTAAGGTATCTTATCACATGTTTTTCTACGACCAAATGAACCTGCATGGGTTTCTCCATATATTGACTCAGGGTGTTCACAACAAAACATATATTTGGTCTCATTTTCATCAATTACATCAACGAACCCACCATCTGCCTATATAAAGTAACATCCACAGTCTTTGAATTTTTATCCTCAACAACTTCAGATTTGATACCATAGGTGTAGCTATTTCCTTGCAATCCAACATCCTGAACCTCTTCAGGATTTCCACTACATAATTCCCTTAATTCAGAAATATCCCATCTTATCTATGCCATACCTAGAGACCCAAAAAGTAATGCATCATCTCGATATGTTTCATCTCAAACTCAACAACCAGTTTTCTCTTACACTCTGAGATGACCATTTCCACTCCTCTTAGAAACAGGTCATCCACATACAACATTAGTATTACCAGACCATCATCCACAACCTTAAAGTAAAGGTTACGATTTTCATTGCTCTTTGTAAATCCTAAGTTTATCGAAAAACTGATGATCATGTCATACCATGCTTTGGTTTCCTACTTTAATCCATATAAATCCTTATTCAATATGCACACATGCGTCTCCCTGTCATGTACCTCAAACCCTTGTGGCTACTCCACATATACTTACTCTTTTATTTCACCATTCAAGAAGGTTGTCTTCACATCCATTTGATGCACCTTCCATTTCATTACTGTATCCAACGAAATTATAGTCTTGATTGAGGTATATCTTTCCATGGGAGAAAATGTCTCCTCATAGTCAATTCCCTCCTTCTGAGAGAATCCTCGAGCCAAAATTCTAGCCTTATACTTTTCAATACTGCCATCAATTACATGTTTTGTTTTGTAAATCCATTTTGAACTTACCATTGATTTCTCCTTCGGTGTGGGGACCTTCCATACCCTCTTTTTTGCAGCCTCTTCATAACTGGATGGTTTTGCATCCATGATATCACACAAACTTGCCACATAGATGGAATATGGTTTCATCCTCTTACTTTCCTTGAGATATTTTTCTGGGGAACCATATCTTTCTACATTTCTAATGAGCTCATGTGCCCAAGACGGTCTTCTCTTGCGAGAAGGCATCTCTGTGGCCTCTAAGGTTCCTCCATGTCATTATCCTCATGAATGACTTCCTTTGGTTCAACTTCTTCTGCCTCTTGAACTCTAGTAACTTCATTCTCCTCCTCATGAACCTATTTTGTAGAGTCATGTTTTGATTTGTTGAAAGATGCACTCTCATCGAAGGTGACATCTCAGCTAATCTCAACTTTTCGGTGACCGGGAATATATATCTTGTATGCCTTCAATGTGTCACTGTAACCAACAAATATGCCATTCTTTCCGGATGGATCCAATTTTGTCCTCTTTTCCTTGGGTACATGCACAAATATGGGGCAGCCAAATATCCTTAGATGGTTGACTTCCAGCTTCTCTCCTGAAAAAAACTCCTCTTGTGTCTTGTTTTCAATTACTTTGTGGGGAATTATGTTTTGTGCATACATTGTAGTCTTTGTTGCTTCTTCCCACAGATGCATAGGTAGATATTGATCATGGATCATAGAATTCACTGCTTCCATGATCATTTGATTCTTCCTTTCTTCTACTCCATTATGTTGAGGATTGTAGGGAGTAGAAAGCTCCCTCTTAATCCCATCTTCCTTGCAATATTATTTGAATTCCTCTAAAGTGAATTCTCCTCCATTATCTGATCGCAAGGTCTTTATCTTCCACTCTGTCAAGTTTTCTACTAGTGCCTTAAATTCTTTGAATTTGCCAAAAACTTCATTCTTTTCCTTCAACAAATAGATCCAAGTTTTCGATCAGTAATCATCAATAAAATACACATAATATACATACCCACTTAGTGAATTTGCTAACATCAGTCCACACACATCTGAGTGCATGATGTCCAATACTCTTTTGGCTCTGCTATCGCTACTGGGAAAGGAGTGCTTGACGTTCTTGCCTTGTTCTCAACCTTTGCTCACCATATTTCTCACATTCGATAGGGCCTTGTAATGTAGGTGAGAAAATATCCTGTGTCATAATTCACTGGGATTCACAGTGTCGTGAATTAATGTTGAAACTGATTGCCCTTTCAATTTGTAGAGTCCTCCCTCTTGAACTCCAATCACCACAACATCATCAAAATTATTCCTTCTAGGCCACATAAGAACTTGTCTATCAACAAATGTAACTCTGTAACCCTTCTCATCCAATGTTGAAATCGAGAGAAGGTTCTTCTTCATTCCAGGAACATAGAGAACTTCCTTCATATTCATTGGCTTTCCTGAGTCTAACTTGTAGTAGGCTTCTCCTACTCCTTTGATCGGATACTGATAATCATCTCCCAATTTCACCTTGTGAGTTGAATCCTTATGAGTAAGGTTAGACAATGAGTCTTTATAACCTGTCATGTGCTTGGAAGCGCCACTATCCACCAGCCAAATGTCACTTCCATGAGTGACAGTTCCTATAAGGGTTGTGATAAGAACATATTCCTCATCACTTGATTCATCTTCCTTTACAACCTTATTGGGTGGTTCATCATCTTTAGTTGTATGAACATGATGCCTTTTACCTACTTTTGTTTTCCTTAGTCTCTGAATGAGGGAACAATTCCTAGCAATGTGTCCCATTTTCTGATAACAGAAACATCTGATATTTGGGTTATTTCTTCTGCCCTTCTAAAACTTATTGGGTGAGGAGGATTCTTTATTTTTCTTTCCTTTCTTGGTGTGGGAGGCTAGGGATTGATCATCCTCTATCATCTTATTTTCTCTTGTTTTCGTCCTTTCTTCTTCTTGGTTTCAATCTTCCCATAGCCTACTGAACTTGGGTAGCCTCCTTCTTGAGAATATCTCTTGAATAAATTAATATCATGACCTTGGGAGGCCATTTAAGGTGGTTATCACCATTTATTCTCCATTCATTGTATCACTGATGGCTTCTATCTTCTGCTTGATCTGGTTCACTCTTGAGAAGTAAGAGTGGATGGTTTCTAAATTCTTCATCCTCGCGTTCTTTAACTGAGTTCTCAAGGTCATTCTTCGATTGATGTTGTTGCCTTCAAACAGTCAGGTTAAGGCATCCATCATTTATTTTTTATTGGATAATGAAGATATGTGATGAATAAGATGGTCCTTAATGGAGTCTGCAATAACCCTCTTTGCTTTGACCATGTCCTTCGTATTCTTTTCTTTAGCCTCATCTCCCTCTGGCAAGATCTTGGAGTTGGAGCACACAAGGATAACAAAGGACCCTCCCAAAGAGAAGATTTGGCTCCCACCTTGCTATTAGGCACCTTACTAAGAAATCCACGGGGTGCACGTGGTTGCATGCCTTAGTCAAATTGTTGGGTGGGTAGGAAGGGCGCTTTGATTCACTATGCTATCCATGCTCAGTTATAACATCTCTAAAACCTCTTCTTTAGTGAACTTCTCTAGATCATGTTCTTCTAGGTGGAGGGATATTATGTACCTCAAGGATATGAAGTTGTCATCTCCCTCCATATTCTCATCAATCTTGGTTTTGGTAGTCATCCTACCCCTCAATCACAAATTATAGATTCTGAAGATTTGATCCAGGGAAAAGATGCGCTCCACTAGGGCGCACTTGTTGGTGGTATTGTCTTGTTTGGAAACCAATCCTATAAAAAAAAGATCCTTTTGTCTTCTAGATCTGCGAACTATCTTCTATTTAGGCCTGCTCTGATACCATGTTATAATTTTAGAAGTTACAGTTATCTTCTTTAACATTAATTAACAATTGCATGTAATAGGATCAGTGAAATATAAACAATCACAAAACACAAGATGTATCCTGGGAAACCCTCATGGGGGAGAAAACCCAACAACTTATTCTTTCGTATAGATTCCTTCAACCAATACAATGTCACATTATAGCTCTCCACAAATAGACCAAGACCAAGAAACCAAGAAATCATGTGCTAGACCTCCTTTTCTATGCTCCAAATACACAAGATAAGGTGAGTTGTGTGTGTATACAAATCAAAGGAACTCAACCTCTATTTATATACATAACTTGACTCCCAAAAAGATGAAACCCTAAGAGGGGTCATTTTGACTTTTACAATAAGGATAACAATAAAATAATAATTTATTTTTTGTCGATTTATACAATAATATTACAATAACCTTCTCGAGGTTTGGCCAATACAAATTCAAAATAATATCTTCCGTAGTTACATCAAAATATCAACAAAATCATGGAATTGATGCTTTCTATGATTTTCAAGGATGCAAGCATCACATTGTTTAAATTTCCTAAGAATAGTAGGCAAACCCGAAACACCATTCTTTCTCAATAAATGGAGATTGTCATAATTGATATGGCCAAATCTAGCATGCCACAAAAGACTAGATGAAATTATAGCTTCAGCGTGATGAGAGAGGTATGCAACATTTTGTGTATGGGCAGATGTCCCATTCAAATTCAACACTCTTCAATCTTCCATTTTGGTCATAACAAGCATGCTATCATAATCCTTTCATATTTCAACTTTGCCACCGATCATATGAACAAAGTGGTCTTGTTGTCTGATGTGCACAAGGGACAACAAGCTCCTTTGCAACTCAGGAAGATAAAACACATTATGAAAAATAAAATCCGAAAATCCAGGAAACTTAAGTCTAATGGTGCCCATTCTCGAGGTTTTGAGACTTGAATTATCTGCAAAATACACTATGCCATCTACATTGTCATTGAAGTCTTTGAAGAAGTCTCTTCTGAATGTCATGTGAGAGGTTTCTCCTATGTCAAGAAGCCATGCATCTTTCCAAGTATATGAAGTGTTAAATACATCTTCTGTTACTCCTATATTGTAATGGGAAACAATGTAACATGAAGATTCAAGTGGATTATCTTTTGCTAGTTCTGAAGTTTTACCTTTGTCCTCTTTCTTATTTTGTCTATCTTCTTTGATCTTATCCCATGAAACTCTTCAATCATCTTCTTTATGTGACCCATTATTTTTTCAATGGGTACAATGAACATTGGATCTATCACCTTGGTTATGTCTACCCCCCCTACCTTTGAAACTCTTTCTTCCACGTCCACATCATCTTCTTCTATTGTCTCCTCTATAAGAATCATATGGTTTACTCTTCTCTTTCTAAGCAAGGTACACAGTCTCGCTAGTTGAAGGAGTTGACTTATTTCCAAAGGATTTCTCACATTTTGCAACTTTCTCCACTAGCTTGTCAAGTGTGATGGATTTCATTTAACCACTTGCTTGCAGCAATTCAAGGTAGTGAGAATATGTGGGGTAGAGGGCCTTAATAAATACTGTGATAGGAATACATATCTCCACTCCAGTGGCCTCAATGTCATGCATTATAGATTTGATTTCTGAATCTAAATCCATAGGGTCATCATTCTTCAACTCTAGGTTGAAGAGCTTCACCATTAGTTGTATGAGTTCCAATTCAGATTGTGTGTCGACAAGTCATTCAATATATTCAAGGAGTTATAGGAGTCATTATTAGAAGCAATATGATGACTCACCCCCTCACTTACTTTTGTAGATATCACAACATATACCTTCTGATTTTTTTCTTCCCATATGGAACATTCTTTGTTTGATGTTGGAATGGTTGGTCTACTACTCTTTGACTTTGATTCTAAAGAAACAGATTCAAATCATGATTATTCTTCTTCTTTAGTGATACCATGGATACTAGGGACTATTCCTACTTCGCAAATTCCTTTCCACAAGTCGTTGAAGATAAATGTGATTTTGATCTTCCTATACCATTCTCTGTATTTTTCTTTGTCAGTCAGCACCACGTCGACAATGGAGATGAGAGAATGCATTATCTTATGATTTCATGCACATGTATCAAGGTAGTGATAATGCACGGAGAATAAAATACTACAATGGTTATTCCTTGATACTTTAGGATTAGACGTCAAAACATTTCATGGAGAAAAGCCATCCCAGTGAGTCATGTTCTGGTTCTTTTTCTTTTTCTTTCTGGTTTGCATTCTAGACATGAAGAATATCATTTGTTAGAAAATACAAATAGACATAATTGAAATGACCAATGTTGACTTGATCCCTTGGGAAGGGTAGGGACCACGTCCTATGATAATGGATGAAAATGATCTAGACAATCTCTATTATAAGCACAACGAGGAGGAGCCTTCATTTCCCTTAAACCCATTGGGGGACATGTTTGAGGATTCGAGGGTAGGTGATGTGGAGTGTCTCGAGTATCTATTGGAATTGGGTTTCAATGTCAATGTGAGGGACACATGGGAGGTGCATGGAAAATCATATTTGATCAGAGTGAATAGATTATAGTTTAGGTCGAAGGTGGGCATGTATGTGTGTTAGGGTTTGCAAAGGAAAGTCAAGTCGATGAGGGCATGGATCGTGGCTATACCAAGTTCAAGGTTGAACAAGAAAAATCAATGGTAAAAGTTAGGGTTTCCATAGAGTGGAGATATAGTGTCGATTACAAGAAAATATGATCGTCTTAGTTACGAGGGATACCAGGTTTTCGAGCAATGAGGGATGACTCTTAGAATATTCTATCTCTTGGATGAAATGCATAAGGTTGTGTGTGAGAATAGGGCGTGTTTAGGTATTGTATGTTGTGAAGATAAAATACTACAGAAATATCAAGGCAAGTGGTGTGTATAGACAACCTACGAAGTACCATTCGACAATAAGGGTTTTGAGTGTTTTAGTTACCATCTTGGCTCTATGTGTGGAGGGACAAGAGTGGGTTCACAAAAATGGAGAGAGTGATAGTAGATAGATTTGCAAATAGGTTTGTAGATGGAAAGAGGAGCGACCATAGGACGTTGAAGAACTGCCAGGAAAATGTTTTATGTTTGCAAGAGGAAAGGAAATGCAAGGAAATCAAATCATGGAATTGTCCCTGCTCGGATACCACTGCCAGGCCAAACATTGGCAGAAAATACAACTCCACAGATGTGATTTGCATTAACATGATAGGTGAATAAATACAAAGAAAATGATTGTTGGTCTTCCATAACGAATGACACTTCCTATCACCTACAACTATTCATATTTACACCAATGTTACAATAACGTAATCCCAAGAATTACATATACAACACTCCTAAATAAAAAAAGAGGTTCCAATAGTAACACCCTCTTTTTTTTTCTAGGCTTAAAATTACAACATTTTTGAAAATGTGGCCTAAAATCCTAATACCATTACAATTGAAATCATATAAAGAGAAAAACGTTGAAAAAGGGGGAAAAAATAAAAGAGAAAAAAGAAGAAGGAAAAGAACCCCAAAACAATAAAAAAACATGATTTTTTTATAAATAAATTAATAAAAACAACAACAACAAAAATCATTTAAAACAAATAAAATGAAATAAAAAAAACTATTAAAAAAATAATTAAAAAAAACTTTTAAAATATAATACAAAAATAAAAACAAATAAAATTATTTTCTTTTAAATAAAAAGATGCTAAGGAAAAATTTTAAAAACCACAATTGCAGGGTGAGGAGGAGGGAATTTGCGGAATCACCCCCATGAAATTGTGTTTTTTAATTTATTTTTTCAACTTTTCTTTTCATATATATATGAGGCCATTAAAATGACACCTAATAATTTGTTAACTATTGTACGGAGTTTTTGGAATACATGGAAAAGATACCATTTGAGAAATATCTCCAAAGGAGTTTCAAATGGATTTGTTAGTTCACCAATCATTGATGGTTATAGAACTACTAAAACTATAGTACATGCAATAATACCTAAAATTACTACTGGAAAAATATATGAAAGATCATTGGGCCAAGTGAGCTCTCCATAATAATTATGTCCCGTAACTTTAGCTAATTTATCCCTTAACACGGGATCATTTAGGTTATCTTTCTTTGTTATTAGGATAAGTGGATCTCTATGGATCTATCCCCCGAAAGAACCGGACATGTTGATTTTGATCATTCAACTAAGGTTGGGCAAAAAACTTGGACATAAAGATAGGTTGATTCGGGTTATGGTAAGATATAATGCCCATAAATATGACATACTTAGTAAAACTTGCAGCTTAAAAGGGTCTAGAATATATATAAATGAAGACCTCATTCCAGAAGATCAAGATAAATTAAGGAAGGAGGTTCAAAAGGTAAAGGAAGCGAGAAAGGAAGGAAAGTGGGCAATAATTAGGAACCAAAAATCTATTATTAGGGATAGAGACCAAAAGGACAACAATAAATAGTAATTTGGGACACTTCGGATCCTCTTTTGGAACTGTCGTGGTTTTCCATGGAGTAAAGGGCCTATACTAAGTTGGATCTCGGATGACATTGACATTATTCTTTTGGTTGAAACTTGGGAGCATGAAGAATGTAAGGTCCCTAATATCAAAAGATTTTTTTTGTGGTCCACATGGAACAAGAAGTCCTCCCATAAAGAAATTGGAGGCATAGCATGTTACATAAAAAGGAACATCTCTCCTCATGTCCAACTTCATAAGAGAGATCCTCTCAATCAATACATCTGGATGGAGATATCTGATATTAATGATAAGAATATTTTTATAGCAATATGTTATTTCTCACCTATTAACTCTACTTTTTATACAAAAAACAATCTAAATAAGAATTGTTCCTACAAAAGCTTAGAGAAAGATATCTACAATATGAAAAATGAAGGTAGTATCCTCATGTTAGGAGAATTTAATGCTAGAATTGAAACCAATCAAGCTATTATTTTAAGCAATGACTCCAACCCTAATCCTCTTTGGCTAGATGAGGACTCTATCTTAGCTAATAGTTACAAAAGAAACTCTGAATACCTATTGAGAATTTGTTTAGTACTGAGTTAATCAAACTTTGAATTTATCAAGATTTAATAATTTTCATTGGTATAAAGAAGTGGCCAAATTATAATAGTATGACTTGTATCCATGGGCTAGGTAGTTGTGTTGTTGATTATGTAATATCATATATCCCCATATACAACCAAATAGTAAAATTTGAACTTTTAGATGACCATGAACCTGACTCTGATCATAGACCTCTAACCCAAATCCCAACTCTTAACTTTTTGATGCACAAAAGCTCTGTAGAGGAGTACTCTAACAACCAAAGGCACTTACTTTTTGACAAACAAAAAGTCGATATCTTCTTAAAAGACTTAAAAAATGATTTAAAATGCATATCGTATCAGAACAATATTGAATCTAACTATTAGAATTTTATGACAACCCTCTCCACTTCAATTAACAATTTCTCTATTGAGGTGCTACATAAAAAGAAAAATCGTACAACTAACCCTTGGTATGATAATGAATGCAAAATTGCTAGAAAATCCATCAATGATGCTTCCAATGCATATTTAAAATCTGATAAGATAAATAGATACAAAACCTTAATTAAACGATAAAAAAAAAAAACTATATAAATAGAAAGCAAGAGAAGATTTTGCACCTATTTAAGATAGAAGCTAAGAAATTCTTGAGCCATATTATAACTCGTAAAACTAAAGAAAATTGTAACAGCCCCACTATAATCCCCAGTTTAATTAATGCTTATGTAGATATAATGTGTGGCTATTTCCAAAGCAATGTAATATGCGAATTGTATTTCAAAAGATATGGGGGATGAATTAATCCACAAGAGGGGAGGGTGTCTAGGATAATGGCCAACAAGGGTCCAAGGGGGAAATACCTATGTATATTAATTTAACCCATTTCCCTAAATTTTGCTAATTGTATATGAACCTTCCAATTTCTAATTGAGTGTTCCCAAAGCCAGCCATTGAATACATGTAAGAGGGTGGGTGTAATTGGTCACATCCCAAATTTATTGGGCACATGGGGGTTGAGTACAATCATCTTGGGGAAGAGTGTGAGTCAAGAAAGGCAAGCCAAAGAGAGGAAATTTGTATGTGTTGGGACAACAATTTTACACATCGAGTTTTTGTGTATGGAAAACAAGTAGAGAGCAAGAAACGTAGCAGCTATGTAGATTATCTTAAGAACTTCATAAGAAGAGAAGAAAATAAGGCAAGAATAACACCATTTAAGATTGTCCCATATAAACAGAAACTTTCATTCCCTACTCAAGAAAAAGATGACAAAAAGAATAGAATGATCAGAAGGAATCCCTCTAACAGAAATCAATATATTTTCCTTGGATATTGCTATTCCTGTAATAATTTTGGACATAAAGAAGTACATTATAGAGATTATAATTACAATCCAAGAAATGTTCAAAGATATGAAAATAATAAGAATAATGCAGAAAAAATAAATTATAGCTCATTCTCTCCCTTACAAGACTTCAATATTGAATGCCAAAAATGCAGCAATTATGGTCATAAGGCTAGTGAATGTAGATTTCCAAAGTATTCCATAAAGGAAAGTATCTCCAACATTAAGGAAAATTATAAAAAGATATGGAGAAGAAAAGATAAAGTACAAAGGAAGGAAAATGATGAAGTCATTGCATCTGAAATTGATAAAATTGACAATAAGAGAATGATGGGTGAAGTGTCTAATAAGGTATATGAAAATCAGAGTTATGCATATAAAGTGGATCAAGCTCAAGAAAAGAAAACTCCTAAAGAAAAATGTGACACAATTGCAAAACTTGATAATGTCCTACAAATAAATTATCCATTACCCAACAAATGGAAACTGCAAAAAGAAAATTCTGAAGAAAAGGACAAAGAAGCTTTTGTTGTACAAAATAGTGATGATGATGATGAACTTTCAAAAGGAGATCAACCAGAAGAATTAAGCGATGATGTTCTTGGAAATTTTCAAACACTATTTTGATGATCTACTAAAACTACTCCTCAACAAAAATATAAACAAAAGAAAGGAAGGAGGAATTAGGAAAGACTTAAGATTGTTCATGTTGATACCCCTATGAGTATTGAAGCAAAAAAGAATGAACAGGCTCTTGGGTTACAAATGAATGAATAGATAACTAGCATCATTGAAAAAAACATGGTTTGATGGTATAACTCTATTTTGCAAGATCTGACATGGTTTGTTGTAGGTCTTCATCTGCCAAGGAACAATGCTAGTTATGTATTCTCTCAGTGAAGTTATGTGAATGGTTTATGAGGCAGATCTGTCATGGTACATGGATGGTATATATGTGAGCTCCATTGATATATCTTATGATAGAGGCATACCATGTGTGATATGACACTTGTTTAAGGCACATTGTTGGTACATTGATAGAGGCATGACTTGTTGATGATCTTGATATATGCTTGGTTCACTTTTGGCACATATTATTGACATATATTTTGCTTCATGGTTGATTCATGAGATAGTATGTATGATTGGCATACACTTGATGTATGGTGTGGCATGATTTTAGATGGTTGATGCATGGACAAGTCCAATGATCGTTATAGGAAGAGCATATCATTCTTGAGCAGTTGATCTATGTTCCAGTTGAGTAGTAGTATTTGAAGTGGAAGCATATTGCAGTGGTAGCACATTGTTCATCTTGCAGAGAAGATCAGGGGAGACATACACATAGGGGGAGTTATTCTTTTTCCCATGATTGGTTGCAGCAGCATGATTCTAGGCAGAGAGATGATTGGCAACCATGCCACAAACATTGCCTCAGAGTGATATCCCTTGTCCAAAGGGGGAGATATTCATAGACAGGAGGAGCATCACCTCAGGGGGAGTGTCACCCTAAAGGGAGAAAGGAAACATCCATTTTTGTCATTATTGTCAAAGGGGGAGAATGATCAGTTAAATCTAGTTAAGATTGAAAAAGGGGTTTTACTTTGTTGCCATCAATGCCAAAGGGGGAGAACGTTGGACATGGTGTTATGGTGTTGGCATTGACGTCAAAGAAGACCAATATGATCAATGTTGTACATGGTATTATGGTGTTGGAATTGATGTCAAGAAGATCAATATAGTGTGTTTTCATTGATGGAAACATGATTCAAACATGTATAGTAATCATAGAAAAAAGGAATCTCATCTTGGGGCAAAGGAAGATCACTTTGTGGCAGAAGAAATCTGTGATCACTATTGATCACGATAGGATCAAAAATGATCCTATGTTCCTAAAGCTCAAGAGATATAGTAGGGAGATTCTACAAAGAATACACACATAGAATCAGAACACCCAATGTTAAGGTCGAGGGAAAAGATCAAGAGAAATAGAGTATTGTGATCATGTATAGACAGTGCATAAACAAGCGCACCGATACAAATCTCAAGAGGAGTTGGCACATTTAAGTGAATCTGAAACAAAGTTCTATAGGTAGAGAAATTATGTGCAAAATACTTCAAGTGATTGTGTTTGTTGATCAAATCCAAGTGGAAGGATAACATAAATTTCGTGACTCTGGAACTGCGCCACTTCAACGATTATTGGAGACAAGGCAGAGGCACACAATTCAAAGTCGTGAATTCACGAAGTAACACCAACCATCATATCAGTTAGAACCATAGATCAAAAGTGACTAAACAAGAATCGTCATATCTCATGGAGAACTTTGGGTGAGTTCACAGTTGTTGGATAAACCAGGAGATAGAAAGCTTCAGGACTTCGAAGCTTCGCCACTTCAGTGAATATTTGAGACAAGGAAGAATCCATGAAACCCTGAAGTCACAAACTTTCGCCAACCGATGGATCAAAGGAAGAGTTGGGAAATCCTGTCAACCATTGATTGACATAAAGTGGTATGAAAAGGATTTCACACTTTGATCTAAACCATTGGATGAGACCATGGAAAAATATCAATGATGGATCAGAACTTTGCCACTCTAAATATATTTGGATTAGGCAGAGGAATAAATATCCTAGAATCTCTAAAGTCCCAAAGTAGATGACAACCATCCACCTCAATTGAATATTAAGTTAGAATCTTCGATCTAAGAACTTCGAGAGTAATGCTAGCCATTGGATTAAACAACATGAGATGTTAACCGACAACAAGTAGTCACCATTGTTTTCTAAATTATTTGATAGGTATAACCCCAAGGGAGTTGAACAACATTGGATTCATAATATCTCGGAGTCCCGAAGTGTCGAAGCCCCAAAATCCAACCAACCCTCATATCAAGGGAAGAACTCTGGGAGATATACGAGTCGTTAGATCAAGCAGCCTAGAGCCATGATCCAGGAGGGATACATGTGGTAGAAGACAAAGATGATATGTTTCCCAATCAGTTGGTGACAAGTGTCCAGGTACATTTGGCACATAAGGTATGTGAAATTCATGAATTAGGATGACACCTGGAACACATACTATGGGTCCACGTCAACATAGGTGACATCAGCATGCCACATCACTCTGGGATTACAACCTCCAGGGACATCCAACTTCTCCTACTAGCAAAAATGCCCGAAGCGTCGAAGGCCAAAGTCATGAAATAACATTGTTCGTTGATCTAAGATCCTCAAGAATATTTATCGACCGTTCAATCGAGTACAATGGAAGGATAGTGTAAGGAGTACTAAAAAATGACAACAATTGATTACCCACTCTTGATGACCACTTCGGTAGGTCAAACTCCATAATAATACAAGAATTGTAAAGTCTAATAATCTCGAATACCCAGAGAGTCGAAGCTCCTTTTACCTAATTCTATGGCCCTATCTCCTCATCATGTGAAGGTTCTTAAGCAACTTGAGGTCCAAGTTCAATAACTACACGAAAAAAATGATTTAAGCCTTTGGTTCTTAGCCTAAGGGAATATGACGAATAATGTCAATAGGGAGTGTGTATATGTACTTCGACAAAGTTTACTTCAAGAATTATTACTCTGGAAGAATGTAAGCAGGCCAAATTTTGGAGGACTTGGTTCCAGTACTGGTCTCGTGATAGAGGAGTAAGGGTGAAATAAGAGGTGCTAGGAACATCGCTTAAATGGACAAGCATGTGGTTTTGAGCCCATGGTGATTTGAACATTGGGTTGAATAAAACGCCTTTGTAGAATTTTGATTTATGTAAATAGTTAGGGGCCCATGGAGTAATTTGACGATATTAATTCCATAACAATATAGAGAGATGGTAAAATATCGAATATGATCTATTGGAGAACTGGGGACGCAACAGAAGCATGTGAAAAAAATAACAAAGTCGATCCATACCTATGATCAACTCTTAAAAGTTTGATAAACATATATATGATGACAAATTAATCTCGCTTACTAAATTAAAGAAATTTCACGATAATGTATGAATAATAATAGAGGAAGATATTAATTTTAAATTAAAAGACAAACTTTATTATTGTTAATTTAAATGAAGAGGTGCAATGGTTCAAACAAAGGGACACAATGCTTCAAATCTCACGCCAGTTGGAAGACTATATAAGCAAGAAAGAACAGTGAATAAGAAGGTGTCTTTGCAGTCCAGATTAGAAGATCAAAAGAAAAAACAGAGTCTAAGAAGGAAAAATGAAAATACTAATGCAATGAGGGTGGAAGGGAGGAGCAAGGAAGGATTCATATCCTTTACTAAGTAAAGTGTGAAAACAAGGGAGTTGGTGCTTACTAGGGTTGGTTCCCTAAAACAAGGGATTTGGTGATTCCTAGGGTTGGTGCCCTAAAACAAGGGAGTTGGTGCTTCCTAGGATTGGTTCCCTGAAGACGATAATTTGTGTCTCCAAGAGTTGGTGCTCTAAATAGGATTGGTGTCCTTTACAATCACATATTATTCTTTACAAACTTTGTAATTCTTGTGAAGTATACTTATATAATTGATTTTTAAGTACAAGTCCATTGTTCATCTATTGTGATGATTAATAGAATAAGAAAGTAATTACTAATTGTTTAAAAAGGTAATATTGATTCACCCCCCCCCCCTCCTCTTAGTATTTCCCACAATGTGTACTAGCCAAAAATGCAAGAATGTGTAGCACAATATATTAGAGGATGTATACTTTGTTGTACCAAGAATCCTTGTAACAGGAAACAATGTTTATACCATCCCTTACATGTACCCACTTGAACTTGGGAAAGAATTTCCATGGATTTTGTGTGAGGTTTACCAACCACACAGAAGGGACATGATTATTTATTTGTGGTAGTTCATAGGTTCATCAAGATGTGCATTCTCATGCCTTGTAAAAAGACCATAAAGGGACAAGAAGCAACAAACTTTTTCTTTGAACAACTCTAGGTGCACTTTGGGATACCAAGGAGCATCATCTCAGACATGGACACCTTATTTCTCAGTGCCTTTTGGACTACATTGTGGGACAATATGGACATTAAGCTCAAAAGGTATACAACATTCCATCCATAGACAGATGGGAAGACAGAAGTATTCAATAGGACTTTGGTGAAACTTTTGAGGGGTTCCAATAAGAAGCATAGAAATACATGGGACAAACATATAATATACATACAACACTCTTATAATAGAGCAGTCCACACTTCTACTAGTAAGTCACCTTTTTAAACTTGTTTTGGATACTTTCCACCTTCACCCTTGGATGTTTTATATGGACAACAAGGATGAGTGAGGGAGGACCTCACATGAGATGCATTAAAAGAAGAAAAAATTGTTAAGTAGATCGGGAAGATACATTTGCAAGTACAAGAGACACTAAAGAAATCACAGGAAAAGTACAAGTCTAGACATGACCAACACAAAACATAGAGAATATTTAAAGTGGGAGACAAAGTATGGTTACAACTTAATAAGGAAAGACTACAGGGTCCTAGTAATAAGATCAAGTCTTTGTGGTATGGTCCTTTTGAGGTAGTGGAAAACGTTGGAGATAATTGCTACAGACTCAATCTACCCCCATACATGCACATTTACTCAGTAGTGAATGTGGAGAATATCAAACTCTATGAGCCTTCCATGTTGACTCTATCCCACTTCACATCAAGGTTCCAACAAAAATCGACTAGGAAATATTAGTGTTAGGATTCTAGGGATAATCAACTATAATTAATTTTCCTATATAACAACAATTTTCCTTACACATATTCTCAATTCCCTCATAGTTTCATGGCAACAATTTTCCAGAATTTTATTCCGATATCCATATGGAAGCTTAAGCTTAGAGAGAAAACCCCCTGGGAGGAATGACCATGAATAATCCCTTGTATGCCCAAAAATCATGGAATATATGTTCATGCATGGGAGAGACCACATACCTTCATGAGAAGTACACATATCTATATTTGACCACTAATTACAAGGTTAAAAGGACTTAGGATAATCATAAATATAAGGTTAAATAATTTAGGGTAGAAATAAAATAATAGTATTTCCCCCCTTGGCCCCTAAGCCCTCTTTATTTCCATTCTTGTGGAATTGTAGCCCCCAATTATTTTGTTCTCCTCCTTTTGCAGCGTGTGATGTATTTTTTATTATCATTCGATGTGCAATTTTACATATTACATCATTCAACTTTTAGCCATTCATCATGTACACATATGCATTACTAATTTGAGGATCAAAACTAGGGTATTACCAGAAAAATCATTGGGAATGAAGATAATGAATTATCATCCAAAGTACACATTGAAGTGGAATCAAATCTTGTTATATATTTACTTCTTGTTGTTGATATAAAAAAACTCCCTGAATGGATTATTACTCACCTTGAGAATAGCAAGAAAACATGAATCCTAAACTTATGGGACTTGGAAACTTTTGAAGATAATTCTATAACTTTGCATTATTGGTATTATGATGAGAAAAGTAAGAGGTTGTAATTTTCAAAGGAAAAACTTAAATATAAGAATATGGCGATTAAAGCACTATTGTTTTTTAGGCCCATTGATTTAATTCTTCTGATGCATTTTAAATGCAAGAAGATAAAATATAACTGTTGTTGGAGAAATAGAAGAAGACAATGCTAGGTTGAAAGGAGAATTGTTGAGCTAGAAGGAGTCATATATCCCCATCCTTTAAATCACCCAAACAGTATCTATTCAGGCACCATAATATATGCAAGAGGATTCCCTTAGAAATCCATCTAGAGAAAAAGAAACTTCGGAGTTGTTATATGGAGTTAGGAATGTTGTAGCTAACAATGTTGAATACAAAGTGAGATTATTAATGTAATTGTGAGAGATAACATACAAGTTAATTTATTTTACTGGTAATATTATGACTTGAAAGATTCCTTTACTATTGAACTATAATGAGACACCAATTTTAATGAGAGTTTTTTGGAGTCAAGAAATTGAATTTTATGACTGACCATTAGAGACAAAAGGAGAACCTTCCATTGGATGCTAGGTTGATGGAAATAAAAAAAAGTGATGGAGTGGTAGGATATATATCCTTCAACAATTAATTGAAAATTATGATATTATTGAAGAAAGATTGTCTTAGGTCTTCAACAAAGTGAAGGAAACTATAGAAAGCTTGATAGGTCCCAATTTTCTCTAGAGTGATAAAATATGCTCAAAGGAAGAGTTCAAGGCTTCTTTGATAGATAAGAAAATTGTTTTGGGAATAGAGTTCGATAGTATCAATCAAGCTTCAGAGGTTGAAACAAATAATTCACTAACTTACTTTATTGTGGATAACATGGAGTGTGTCACTTTAGCTAGAGAACAATTTGTTGCTTTATGTGGAAGTGAGGAGAAATTGATTGCATTAAAAGTGAAAGAAGAGATCATGGTCAGTCCCCTTCGTGAATACATTAAGGATTGGAAAAACTAATTTTTTGTTGCAATTGTCAATATCACATAATATGGAGATATTTATTTAGGTTGCCTCAACCTCAACCTTTCATCTTCAACTACTTATAGAAGTGAGGACAACCAAAGGATGATTTATATCAAGGAGCATTTGTTTCCACATTTTTTGTAAGTAAATATATTAGGAGATATCCCTTCCTCCATTTTCATTCTTTCTTAGTCTCATGCCATGATTTGTTTTCATTTTTATAACCACAAGAACATGATACTGACTAATATTTCTTCCTATAGGTTTCCATAATATTTAAGGTCTGTGTGAGCCCATGCTTGCTCACAAGAGTGAACACATTCAACTTTTTGTTTATTTATGCCATTGAAATGTGTAATGACTTAAGGAGGAAATGTTTTAGGATTTAAAAATGACCCTCATTAGGATTACATTCTATATTTTGATAAACCCCCTCAAAGAGTAGTTTTTACGGCTTTGGCCTTTGAATCTTCAAGCAAAGTATTAAACATGAGATATTTTTCAAAATATTTTTCTACATATAAATTCAATCTTTTAAATTTTCTCTAAAAGATTTGTCCATTTTTGTTTTCTCTATTTTACTATCTTGTGGGTGATGTTGTTACTTACATTTTAAATACTAAAGGCAAGGTTATCCAAACTTGAGAAATATCTTGTTTATAAAATTTGTGTTCATAATTTGCAATAGCTTAAATATGACTAGTCCTTTCTCAAGAAACCATTCTTGTTTGAATGAATATTTGGTCATGAATATTTAAGGATATTTGTGGGAGCTTAACAAATGCATAGAATCTTACTAGATAACATTATGATTTTCTTAGGTATTTTTAATGACTTAAGGGGGGAGCACTATATCTATGAAAAGGAAGGAGGACACTCACTGGTCCCTGCATGGATTCCTTTCATCACTTGTATTTTTCTAGTACTTAGAAAAAATATCATTTGGTGATTATGTATGTATGTATGTATGTATGTATGTATGTATGTATTTTTTTGGGGGGTGCCAAGTTTCTTGGTGACTCCGCCAAAGCAGTAACGACTACTATCAATTTGGAAGATTAATGTAGCGTCTTGAACTAGATGTTTAATCTTGCCCTAAAAATTGCAAGACATAGGACTAATCTTGAGTGCTCTTGGTAGATTCTTGCATGAGAAGAATATCTTGTAGAGCCATGTCAAATCCATTGTATTGAAAGAAGGTATTCATAAGGAATCACAATAATACTATTTATCATCAAGGTTTTGAAGTTGTGGCCCAAGAAGAATAGAATGAGATGTTTAATTTAATAATTATTTCTAAATNATCTTGTAGAGCCATGTCAAATCCATTGTATTGAAAGAAGGTATTCATAAGGAATCACAATAATACTATTTATCATCAAGGTTTTGAAGTTGTGGCCCAAGAAGAATAGAATGAGATGTTTAATTTAATAATTATTTCTAAATAAGTTAGTTGCATATTTATTTAAGGTGACTCAATATAAATGGCTTGGGAAGGTTTGACATACAATCCTAGAAACATTTAGAGGAGTCCCCACGAGGAACCAAGGTATTTAGTATAATCAAATCATCACCCTTGATGAGGGGTCTACAATTTAGGACCCATTCGAGTTACCACCTTTCCCGTGTCCAACTACTTCTCCCTATGAGATCCCTTTGGGTGGATTAAGAGCCAAAATGGAAGAAATAGAGTAACCTAAAGTTGAATGACCAACAAACTAGAAATGGAGACCAAGAATGAGCCCCTTACCCTTGATGGTGAGTGTCAATTATTGATTTTCATATCACACATATGCCTCCCAATTTTTAATGGTGATGGCGTAGGAAATTCTAACAAACATGTGGACTAGTTTTTGTATATGTCTTATACTAATTTAAACACTCGTGACAATGCTATGTTTCAAGTATTCCTCCAGAACTTGGTTGACCCAATGTACGATTGGTTATTTTCTTTATAAATGTGCTTCAATGAGTTGGAGGATGTATTTTTGAGCAGGTGGCTTACCATGCCTTTCTTACCCAAATTACCTAAATACACTTGGAGAAGAACTGAAGAATTAGGGATTTTAATTTGAGTTTATTCCAAAAAATATAGAATCTTGCTAAATGGAAACAAGTGAATGACCCCATGATTTTTAGATATATTTGGAATTACATACCCACAAATATGCATTATCCCTTGACAACTTCCCATATCAATATGTTGGATCCTACTATGAAGAAGGCTCAAGAAATTAAGGAGGACATGCTCGAAAGAAATTCTAACCTAGCCATTTGGGAAAAGTTTAGAGGAAAATGTTGATTCTCTTTGTGTCAACTCATGGGACCTCCAAATCACCTAGACCCATGGAGAACATAGGTGTAGGTAGAGGAATATTCAAGGACATCCACCCCATGTATGAAATGTCCCTATAGTTGGTGAACAAACTCAGTCATGATAATGAATTAAATCATTTGAATAGGTTTGTTAGAAAACTCCAAAATGAAGTTGACTTCTTGAGAAGGAATGAAGAATTGAGATTGTGATTGTAGTAGATGACACATGGAGTAGGGGAGTTTTTATCCAAATAGATAACTAAGACTATCAATAGAACACATAAATTTGTTCCACGAAATATATCACCACAACATGCCTAGCCTCTTGTCGTAGTGTTGGATAAATACTATATTGAAGAAAATATACCCAAATACCTTGTAGTGTGCCTTAATCAAAACATCTAAATCAAGGACTATCAATCCATTCTCTAAATTGTGTTGAATGGGATGATTGTGTGATTCCCACATGTGAAGGGAACTTATTTGAAGAAGGTATTTTATGTGATATAGCAGCACAAAGTCAAGAAAATGTAGTTTAAACAAGGGTCCAAGATAAAAAGATAAAAAAAAAAAAATAGAGCCAAGAACCCTATGGTCTCTAGTTTCTCTAAGGAAAAGGTAACCCTACTCAATCCTAACAAAGCTATGGGGGGAAGTTCGACCATTTAATCCTTGGATTAGGGGAAATCATTGTCAATCTAGAGTGTAGCTAATCCATGGAGAGGTCAAGACAACATGACTACATTTCTACAAATGACATACAACATCGTGGATGACCTTCGCAAGGTGCAATATTTGTTGCCTCTTTTGGAGGTGGCAACGATTCCTCAACAAAAACAAAATTTACTTTGAGTTTTAAATGTTGAAGGACAACATAGCTCATATGTGCAAGCTTCTAGTACTAACACCTACCATAAGTTTGTCACCCCTTCTTGAAGGGTTGTTAAGAAAGTTTTTCCATTTTTTATCTCTTTTCAAACTCAAGACCTCGTCTTACACAATTTCATAGTGGATAGTGGTGCCACCAAAAAGATCATGCCATTATTGATTATGGAGTCCATGGGATTAGAATGTACCAATCATTATGAATTAGGAGAAGGGATATACGCTAAATATTTCAAGAAGTGTCACCCTACGAGGAGATTAAGTATTTTAGTGCAGGGATAAGTGTCACCCCATATATTTGTACAATGTTCACCGTTGTTATCGTTGTTTTCTAGTAGCAACATATGGATCAGTGGTCCTTGGATAAGAGTGGATTTTTCCACTTGATTATGTATCACGAATGATGGAAGTTGTGATGTTACAAACTAAGGACTAATGATTAACCTAACTCCCACAAGATTCGAAGAGACCAGTCCATTTTGAGAAGAAGGAATATGGAGAATTAGAGAACTTCATTGATGTCCGTTTAGGAGTTTATTCTATTATAAGTGAATTAAGATATTTAAGAAATAGGATTGTTTGGGGGTAATCTATAGTTTAAAGGATTTTGAGGGATTTTGTTTATTGAGCTTATGTTGAGTCTAGGTTAGGAACCAGAGTAATTTTCAAAAGTCCCACTGGGTAGGTCTATCCTCACTCTTTCAAATTGTAGTTTAAGGGCATTAATAATGTTCAAGAGTATCAAGCCTTAGTTCAAGGCTTGCTATTGGCTCAAAATGAATATCCAAGACCTTATTGTAACTCTTGATTCAAAGCCAGTCATTAATCATGTCAAGAAGAAATATTTCACTAAGAAAGGGTGATTGAAAGCTTATGTTTAGAGGGAATGGAACCTTATTCAATATTTCAAATATTTCAATATATAGTTCATCCCTAGGGATGATAATAAAAAGGTAAATTATTTAGTTGTATCAACCTCTATATTTAGTCCCAACCCATTCCTAACTAACAACTCATTCTGATTTAACTGATATTACATCCATTAGTCAAGGACAATGAATTCTTCCAGAAGGTGTTCGACAATGATGAATATGTTCTTAATTTTTTATGGTGGATGAGGGAATTGAGAATATGAGTGCAGAGAATTTATCTCCACAACACAAGCACACCAAGTGAAGAGAATATGATGAAATGAATGGACTAAATATATGAGGAAATTTTATTCCCAAAGGATTGGTGATGGTCAAATCTCCATCTACTATACATGACAAGATGATAAAGGTAAGTTGAAACAGAAGCCATCACTCCAGAAAGTGCAGGAGACTAAAAAAGTCAACATTAGCACTTTGGATTATCTAAAATCCCTAAATGTAGGTATATATTGAATAAAGGAATAGGTGGAAGGGTTTTTCTAGTTGTTTAAGGGGCTTGAAGACATATCCACATGGATTTACTATGATCACAAGGATTATGATAGGGATATCATACAACACATTATACATTTAAAGGAAGCGTAAATGTCTGTGAGGAAGATACCAAGAGTGGTTAATCCAAAATTTAAGCCTTGAATCAAGACTGAATTAGAGAAGTGATCCAACATATGGATCATCATGCCCATCATACATTGAAAATGAATTTCTAATTTGATGTTGGTCTAGAAGAAGAATGGAGAAATAAAAATTTCTGCAGATTTCATAGATTTAAACCAAGCATTTTTTAATGATAATTTCCCTCTTCTAAATATGGAATTATTGTCACATAAATTCATAGGCTCAACTTTGATTCCTATGATGGATGGTTTCTTGGAATACAACCAAGTATAAGTGTCTAAGGGATACCAACCTAAAACAACATGCACAGCCCCATGTTGTACCTTTACATATGTCAGGATGTTGTTTGGTCTGATGAATGCTTGAGGCACCTTTCAAAGGACCATGGATCATGATTTTTGTAATCTATTCAAAAACATTATGGTTGACTATAAATATGATATCATAGTGCATTATAAGTTATTAGAAAAACATTTGATGCAACTTAGGCAAGTGTTCAATAGGTGTAGGACATATGGGATATCATTAAATAAATAAAAAATGTTTGCTTATAGTCATAAAGGGTAAATTTTTGTAACACATCGTTAACAAGAAATGGTTTTATGTGGACCCAAAAAGCATAAGAGAAATAAATGAATTGAAACCCCCAATGCATAAGAAGGGAGTCCACTTATTCTTTAGGAAAATAAATCTTATTTGGAGATTCATTCTAGATTGTGCATCTATTGTGAAACCCATAAATGAGTTATTGAAGAAGGATAAGGTTTTTGAGACTCGAGAAGCTTTTGAAAACATAAAATTTGTAATCACCAATGCACTAATATTGATTAACCTATACCTAGATAAATAATTTATTTTGTATTTATTTGATTTTGGTGAGATAATAACAACCATATTCATCTATAAGACTCATGAAGGAAAGGCATTGACCATCTCATTCATGAGAAAATCTTTGTGGAATTATGAACTAAAATACTCTCCAATTGAGAAGCAAGTATTTGTTTTTGTTAAGGAAATTTTAGATTTCATAACATATACTATTTCAACTCAAAGCAATGGGCTATGTCCCATTACCTCCTATCAAGATGATGTTGAGTCAACCTTTGAGAAAAGGAAGATGTGCTAATTGGTTGGAAAAGTTGCAGGAATATGATTTAGAGATCAAACTAGTGAAGGTTGTTAAGGACAAGGCTAGTGCAAGTTGACAATGATTGTGGAAGCAATGATTATTCATCTTGAAATTAACTTAGAAGAGGGGTCTTCCCCAAATTCTCCTCTGTCCATATTAGAGTGGTATAAATATTTCATCTTTTATTTGAAATTAGGTCAATTCCCAATCAAATTATCAAGTAAGGAGTAGAGATATTTAAATATTAAGGCTATTAAATATGTCTCGAGTGTCTTGTTTAGAAGAAACGTTTATGGTATCCTTGTGTGATGTTTGGGGCTACTTAAAACTTAAGGTATTGAAAGAAATGCATGAAGGGGTATGTGGTAGTCACTTTTCCCATTTAGTCACTACTCATAAAGTGATCAGGGACAGGTTTTATTGGCCCACCCTTTTTGCATATTTGTATAAGAAGGTGATGATGACTATTTGTCATGTTAGAATATTTTTTGGAAAATCAAAAGAGATGCAATGCCTTTATGGCTGATTGCATTATAGACCCCCTTTTCTTAATGGGGGTTGGATGTGATTGGATCGATAAATACAAAATGAAGAAAAGCCATGGATTATTTTTCAAAGTGGCGGCCACAACACTAAAAGATGATAACTCTACTCAACTCATACAATTTTTAGAGAGTTAAATTCTATACTAGTTTGGAATTCTAGAGAAATTTATCGCATATAATGGTTCTATATTTTTTGGCTCAAAATTTATTACTTTAATTGAAAAATAAGGTATTCTCATGATGGGACAATATTTTAATTATTAGCCTTCGGGTAATCGTCTGGAAAAATCTACTAATAAAAAAATTATCCAAATCTTGATTAGGAATGTTTATGCTAATCAAAGGAATTGACACACCAAACTACTGGAGGTCTTGTGGCCAGTAGAGTAATTCATAAGGAGAGTATTGAATAGTCCCCTTATACATTGGTATATGGAAAATATGCATTGTTGCCTATGCATTTAGATTTGAATGCAAATTTCATTGCTACAATATTTGAAGATGAAGAGGAGGTTATTGCCTTAAAAGAACAATATTGTCAACTTATGTAGTTGAAGAGAAAAGAAGTTAGGATTCAAAGGCTAAACAATGGAAGAAATATATTATGAAGAAACATTTCAATTATAGAACAATGTTGAGGAATTTTAGAAGGGTCTACTCATTTTGTTATGGGACAAACCTAGAGAAAAACCTTCAATGCATCCAAGTTCGATGTTATTTGGGTTGGTCCCTAGAAATAGAGAAAGAATGTGGCTTTAAATATTATATTCTTAAGAAAATAAATGGAAATCCTATGAAGCTACTTGTCAATGGGAAACACACCAAACATTTATTTCTATGATCCCCTCCCACAAACCTCATGATAATTGCATATAGAACCTAAAACCTTGTAAATATTTCCTTCACCCTATGTCATTTGAATGAAATTTTGGTTTTTCTTTTGATCTTCTTCACTTTGTTTTCCATAGGAAAGAAGTTTTGGACTCTACGGGACTCATAAGGGGGCACTATCGTATAGTTGGATTTGAATGTTGATGTGTTATCCTTGAGCCTTATTATTTCTAAACCCATAATTGTATGCATTTTAAGTTCATTGGCATTCTAGGTGCCTCTTTGGTAATGGGTAATAAGTTTTAGTATAGAGTAATAACCCCTTTTATAGGTCGGGGAAAGAAAATTATTGACATATGAATAAGTTGAGAGATGGAGAGTGCAGAGCTATGGGATGGCCACACGCCTTATCCCATGGCTCAAAAACTCTACAATCAGGGATGATTTTAAGGATGGAAATTTATTTTAAAATGTAGATACCTTGGCGAATCTTTCTTATCCTTCATATGCCAATTATAAATGTTTAGCGATCTTTTTGTAAAAATATTCAAATTTCTAAGGATTTTATATAGTTTTTATAAAATTTTGGCGATTTTTAAGGTAAAATAATTTTATCCTATAGAATTTGGGTGAATCATTTTTAAAATAACGAATCTCATTTTTGGAAAAACCATGGAAAATTAGCCCATGAGTGAAATTTAGCCCCTAAAATCATCCATGTCTACAATCACTTATGCAAACATTTCCTTTTAAATCAAAGTCAATGAAGAGTGCAAAGTTGTAAAATAACATCATGTCTTGTCTACAACTTCACAATATGTACCTCATCGCTTTTCCTTCTATCCTAATATATAAACAATCATGTATGTTCCAATAGAATAGCCTTTCACGATAGATCTTACAAGTTCCTACAAAATATTTTTTATGCAATGCTTTACTTAAGATTAAGATATAATAGTATTATCTTAGTGCATCAAATATTAAAATAAGTTGAGATTGAAACAAAAGAAGTTTTATATAAATACCACAACACTGCGATGTTGATCTATGTAATTTCCCCCTCTACCTTGAAAGGGGTCAAGGAGGACTTAGTAGTCTAGTCACCCCTATAGACTATAGTCTAATGGAAAAGGGGTAAGAGACACTTAAGAAGTCACTAGGTGAATCAACTTTATTTTACTAAAGTGACTTGGGAAAAAGGGATTAATGAATTAAAGGGAAATTAGAACAAAAACATTAGAAGAAGTCATAAAGTAACTCAATGAAGAATTAGAAGATGGACGTATAAAAGAAAGAGGAGAGCGCCTCACTCCTCATTCATGTTATTCTTCTATTGAGATCATTTTAGCTATGTCACTTACGTTTTGAGGGTTTTGAGTCAAAAAACCCTAGAAACCAACAATGAGGTGAAAGATCCATCTATTCCTAGACTAAGCTTGGTCAAGGAGGTGAAATATTCCTCCCTCGCCATTATATCCAATCCAGATCCAATCCTTGAGAGGTTTATACAAGTAGGGCATAGTTGAAGGGTTTTTCCAACAGATTGGGCACACCATCTGAAGGAGGAAGTATTTGATTTTCCTTGTGGAGGTCAGATATTCAGAGAAATACTATACATGGGTGATTTTCATCTCCCTAGTGCCCTTTTGCATCAGTTGTTGGAGGGTTTCATCTTGCATAACTATTTTATTATTTAGGAGGGCACACCAATCCTTGAGGAGGAAGTGAGATAGAGGGTTTTCTCATGGGGTTTGGCCCCAAACTTGTTCCACAAGTTATCTATAGACCCTGATCTATAGTTTGACATTATTTTCATAAGATTTGGAGGCCATCTTCAAGGGGGGATAAATATGAAGTATTTCCAGTGAGTCTGGGGATATTCCAACACCATATTTGGCCATTGAAGGGCGCACTTGCATCAGATATGAGGAGTTCATCTTACAAGTGAAATAAATTGATATTGTCTTGATCATTACTCAACTATTGGATATTCTTGAGACTCTATATCTCTACATATTTATATATGAAGGAGAATTACACCTCATATCTCCTTATTTTGGCTATATTGTACCAAATCTGTAGATCTATGCATGAATATCAATATATACTATTAAATAAAGGTCAGATATGAAGTTTCTTGCAATATTTGTTGTATTTTATTATATCTTGTAGTATTTCACTAGCATATTTATTCTTCTATGCTATTAAACTTATACCTAAGCATCTAGTGCGCAACTTCTGAAGAAAACCTGCAAAACAAAACAAACAAAAATGAGATCTAGCTTTAGATTGCCCAACAGAATATCTTGGGAACATTACAGTGGTATCAAAGCCAACTCTTGTGCTAGCCTGTGATTATTTATATTCCCAGGAGAAGAGGTCGAGGGGGACAACCAATTATAGGTAATTCTGAAGAAGAAAATCAAGAGGCCAGTATGGGAGAGACTCAGGAATCAGGGGAAGCATTGTTGGAAGAAAGGGTCTTTGATAGTCTACACAACAACCAGGGTATACTACAACAACATTTGGGTGAAATGCAGGACTATTTATCCAAAGGCCAAGCAGATCTTAAAATATCTTTGATGGAATTCTCTAAAGGACAAGATAGAATGATATCCATTTTGGAGGAGCAGTCCAAGACTCAATGGGTTGTTTTCCAATATTTGATTGAGCAAAAACATGGCAAGGATGTGCCAACATTTGGAGGAAACAATGGGGCTAGTGGTTCTCAAGGGGGAAATGGAGATCAGGAGGAATCCATACACATGGGCCATACAAGAAACGTACCCTCTCATTCCCATGTAGCCAACAAAGTCACTCCTAGACCGTACTTCCCTACTTTCAAGACATCTCAGCCAAGGGAATATAATCCCTTGAGTCAGGAGACTATGGAGCATGAATGGGAGATGATGGAGAGGTAATATAACAACATGAGTGCAAGCTTCAGGAGAAAAGTCTCCTTACTTGATTTCTATCATCTCAAGCTCAAAAAGAAGTCCAAGGAACATCACCTGGGAGACAATGAGCTAGGACGCAAGGCAAGTATGATGGATATGCCTACCTTTGATGGAACCAATCAGATCTCGGCTACAACTTGGGTACATAAGCTAGATGTGTATTTACAAATGAACTGCATGGAAGAAGAGAACATCATCAAGTATGCAACCTTGCATTTGATGGGCAATGCCCATGATTGGTGGTTCCATGGGATAACTACCTTGGGGCATGGGCATGTTACCTCCTACAAGGAATTCACTCATAGACCCATTGATAGGTTTGATATGGAGGACCCCGAGCTTCATTTCAGGGAGCTCACACAGATTAAGAAAACATGGTCTACATAATCTTTTATTGAAGAGTTTCAAGGGGTGCCAGTTAAGGTCCCATATATGTCAGAGTCCCAATTAATGATGATATATACAGAAGCACTAAATGAGATTTTACGTGGATGGGTTAAGGATTTCAATCCTACAACCTTATAGGATGCCATTGAGCGCACTAGGGACTTGACTAGAGAAACAAGTAAAAACAAATTCTCTCCTAAAGGTACAACTATTACTAAACCCATATGTCCTAGGAAATTTGATAGGGGGAAGGGACCATTGGATGAGGCTACAAGAAGGGAATTGAGAAGGAATCAACTATGCTTCACATGTAAAGAATCATGGCATCCAGGGCATAAGTGTTGGAGTAAAGGGAAGATCCACTATATAGAGGATGAGTCTGATGAAGAGGGGAGTGGAGTTATCCACAACATGCAGTTAAGCCACAAAGAGATATATCAAGCCTTGCATATGCATAATGAGGAAGTGATCTCACCTCATGAGGAAGGCCTCAAGAAGGTCACTATTTCACCTATGAGTGGAGTGCCTAAATTCAACACTTTTAGAATGAAGGAGGTTGTACAGGGGAAACGTGTTACCATTTTGATTGATGGAGGAGACTCTCACAACTTCATTGATGTTTCTATGGTGGAGAGGAGACATTTTCCTACAAGAGACTTTGATGTATTTTTGGTAGAGGTAGTAGGAGGGCACACAATGGCTTGTGACAAATACATCCCACAGATGAGTTTGACTTTGGGCAAGTATACTTTGACACTGGATTTTTATGTGGTGTACATTCCAGACACCGTTATTATATTGGGGGTATAGTGCCTTAGCACCTTGGGACCCATTACCACCAATTATAAAACCATGGAGATGTCTTTCACTACAGAGGAAGGGAGGAGAGCCACACTCAAAGGAATGACAAGAGAGTCACCTAGAATTGTGACTTCCAAGAAAACGTGTGCCATATTTAGGCATGCATAGGTGGCCTATGCAACTGAATGATTTGTTATGGAGACAGGGGAAAGGGGATTCATAAAATACCCCCCATACATGCAACAAATCCTTCATAGGCATAAAAATTTATTTGAGACGATTCCTCCAGGTCAGCCACCAGATAGGGTATTTGAGCATATTATTGAATTAGAAGAATGGGATAAACATCTCATTACTACACCTTACAGACATCCAAAGAAGAATAAATATGAAATAGAAAGTGGCATCCAAGAATTATTAGCCATGAGTCACATCCGACCAACTTAAACCCCATTTGCATCCTCGGTTGCGTCGGTTAAAAACAAGGATGGGACTATGTGCAAGTGCATATATTACAAACCCCTAAATAAGAGAATGATCAAGAACATGTATCATATTCCCAGGATTGATCAACTGTTGGATGAGCTACACGGTGTAGTATATTTCACAAAGATTGACTTGTGCTCTGGGTATCATCAGATTAGGATGAGGGAGCAAGACATACATAAAACAACCTTCAGATGTCACTTTGGACATTATGATTTCCTTGTCATGCCCTTTGGCCTAACCAATGCACTTGCGACTTTTCAGTATTGCATGAATCATGTTTTTAATAAGCAGTTGAGAAAGTATTTGCTTGTCTTCTTTGATGATTTATTGATTTATAACAAAACATGGGAGGATCACCTTAAACATGTAGATGAAATCTTGAGCATCATGGAACAACAATATTTATATGCTAAAGAATCAAAATGTGAGATTGGATGACAGAGGTCCTCTACTTGGTACATATTATTGGAGAAAAAGGGATGCAGGTTCATCATGAGAAGATTCAAGCAATCATTGATTGGCCCACTCCCAAAACACTTACAAAACTAAAAGGTATTATGGGAATTTACAACTACTACAGGAATTTTGTCAAGGGGTTCTCCCAAATGTGCACATCATTGACATATTTTACCAAAAAAGGGACCTTTGTGTGGGGCCAGGAGGCTCAATCTATATTTGAAAAAACGAAAAGGGTTATGAGCAGTTTCCATGTACTCTCTTTACCTGATTTTTCTCAGCCTTTTATATTGGAGTGTGATGCATCGGGTGAAGGTGTTGGGGTTGTTATTATGCAAAATAGGAATCCTATTGCCTATGAGAGCTACAAATTGAGGGGTCATGAACTTATTTACACCATCTATGACAAGGATATGCTTGTCATAATGCACACATTGGCCAAGTTCAGACAATATCTAGTGGGAGTGAAATTTGTGGTGAGCACTGATCACAATAGCCTCAAGTTCTTTATTGCACAGAAGGATCTTAATGAGAGGCAACAAAAATGGGTAAGAAAAATCAAAGCATACAACTTTGACATAGAGTATGTTAAAGGGAAGAATAATGTAGTAACATATGCCTTGTCTAGAAGGCCCTCCGCATACTCAATGACTGAGATCTCATTTGATTGGAAGTCCCATTTATTGGTAGAGTACTCAAAAAACAAACTTGCATGTGAGTTAATGGACGAACAGATACAAGATGATAGGTACATAGTTATTGATGACATTCTTTAATAAAAGGGGCAGATTTAATTAGTTCTGGAATCATCCCTCAAGAGAAAAGTGCTCCAAGTATTCCATGATTCTCCTATAGAAGGGCACCAAGGGTTTCTTAAGATATACAGACAGATAAGAGAGAGGTTTTCCTGGAAGGGCCTCAAAGGGGAAGTTATGTGCCACATTAAGGAGTGTACTATTTTCCAACAGAATAAGGATGAACACAACCACCTTGCAGGTCTACTACAACCTCTCCCCATCCCAGAGCGTAAATGGGAAAGTATAACCATGGACTTCATTACAGGGCGCCCCAAAGCACAAGGGAAATATTGTATATTTGTGGCAATGGACCGTTTAACTAAGTTCGCTCACTTCTATGTCATCACCATGGATTATAGCGCATCTCAGGTAGTTGAATTGTTCTTTAAGGAGGTCTTCAAATTGAATGGATTACCCAAGACCATTGTGAGCAATAGGTACAACAAGTTTATGAGTACATTTTGGCAGGAATTTTTTATATTGGTGGGAACTGAGTTGACTCCTAGCACTAGCTACCATCCACAAATATATGGGAAAACATAAATAGTAAACAAGTGGGTAGAAGATTATCTCAGAAATTATGTAGCAGGGAAACATAAAGCATGGGTCAAATGGCTCTATTTAGGGGAATATTGCTAGAACACCACCCACCACTTATCCATTGGTATGTCTCCATGCAAGGCCTTATACAACTATGAACCCCTTACTTTTGTTCATATTGTGTTTGGAGATAGCAGGGCTCCTATGGCCAAAGAATGGATACAAGAAAGTCAAGACATCTTGAAAGAGCTCAAGGACAATTTGCATAGGGTGAAAAATCAACAAAAATTGTATACCGACAAAAAAAGGGTGGAGTGCACCTTTGAGGTAGGTGACTTGGTCTATCTAAGGCTACAGTTGTACAAGAAAGCATTCATTAAGAAGAATGGGGCTAAAAAACTTAAACCATGTTTCTATGGACCCTATGTAGTACAAAGAATAATTGGGGAAGTTGCATATGAGCTCAAATTACCACTAGAGAGAAAAATCCACAATGTTTTCCATGTATCTTGCCTAAAAAGGGCCTTGGGGAAACAAGTCATAACTAATCATGAGATACCCCTTGTTGGCCCTTGACCAAGTTTTGGGAGTTTCTTAGTCATATTGACCTATTTTGGGACTTCAAAAACCGTCGAAGGAGGAGCCCAAGATGGAGCGGAGATCATGGGATCTCAGCCCACTTTTGGGCCCATTTTGGGTTTTGGGAATATGTAATGGGAAAGGGATGTTGTCCCGTGGGTTTACCCATGCTTAGGTCACTTTTGTATGTATAAATAGAAGGATAGGAAAGAAAGTAGTAGTTGAATATCGGTATCTATGTGATGTATGCTAAGTGCAATTAAGGTCTGTAAGTGCATTGTGCATAGCTGTAAGAGGCTTGCAGAGCTAAGTGCAAGTTGTTGTAAGGATTTGTGGAAGGCTTTGTGTCGTAGTGCAAGGAAGAAGGATCTAGCGAGTTGCGCAGATATTATGTCCTATGCAAAGAAGGGTTTTGGTGGCTCTGTGATGTAATCGATTGAGGATGATAATAAAGAAGAAGAGTTGGTGGACGTAGCCCCATGGTGGGGGTGAACCATGTAAATATGTGTGTTATGCTTTGTGCTTCGACTTGATGTGTTTATCCTTTCTTTTTCTAAGTGCTTTGATATATTTAGATAGATCTACTTATGCTTCGTTCTTATAGAGGTGTGTGAATGTTAGACCTGATATGTATGAAGATTCTTGGTGTTGATCTACTAGATCTAATCTGTTTTATTGTTTCTAAGTGCTGAAATACCTTAGATCTAAGTGAATGTTGCGATGCTCTGTGTTATCTTCGAAGTATAATAAGGGTTGAATATTGACGAGTAATCTATGTTAAGTACTCGGTAAGCGATATAATCACAGATCTGTGTCCCAGCTAAGGTTACAGACACTTGATTCATGCAACCACCCCTGCCTCTACCTCGGTTGAGACTTCATCTGCTTCGCAAGTGTTGCTAAAAGGGCCTGTAATTAGGGATTTGTTGGTGCGCTCTTGAGCGTTGAACCCTGGGTCTGCCCCTGTGCCAACAAATGGTTCCATTGTTGGGACCTGAAACTGTGATTGCTGGGAACTGAGAAAGAGGAAGCTATGTGCAAAGATTCAACCTGAAACTATGATTGCTGGGAACTGAGAAAGAGGAACCTTTGTGCAAAGATTCATCCTAAAACTATGAAAGCTCTGTGTGTAGATCTATGCCCTAGTGCGCAGTATTCTACTTGATCTGTAAAGCTTTGTACTAAAGAAAGAAGGTTAGCTCTGAGAGAAAGAAGGCCGATCTGAAGAGAGAAGGCCAGATCTGAAAGAAAGGAGGTCGGATTTGTAGAAAAGAAGCAGGATCTGAAAGCTTTGTGCTCCAAGAAAGGTAAAAGCGAGAAGTTTTGATTGAAAGGGTAAGATATGTCAGCTTTGTTCTCTGTTAAAGGTAAGAATAGTTAAAAGTTCTTAGATTTGAAAGATTTGAGCTCTGTAAAAGTAAGAAAGGTGGAATTTTTTGTTTCTAGAGTATGGATCTAGGTATATTTGATAGGTTTTGTCTAGTTTGAAAGCTAGGGTGTTAATAGAAGAAAGAAGATGTGATAAGAATAGTGAAAGATATGTTATACCTATGCATAGAAAGAATGTTTGGACTAATAAATGGATGCAGGATCCTAGAAAGAATTTGGTGCAGGTTCGCTACCATGATCCTAGTGCATAGTACAGAAAAGGCTGGGGATAATTTAACAGAAAGAGAGGATTAACCCCCTATTATAGTTGCAAAAAACCAGGACATCTTGTTAAGGAATGACCTGGCAGAAGGCCTAGTTGTCTCCATTGCAAAGCCATGGACCATGAAGTGTTGGATTTCCATAGAATGATCGCTAAGCTTGAAGGAATGAATCTGAATCAAGGAAACCCTAAGGAAGATCCAGAAAAGGCAGAACCTCAACAAGAATCAGAGAAGGTATTGATACAAGTGAAAGAGACCCTGAATAACCACCAACATGTCATCTTATCAGAGATCTTCAAAGAGAAGGAATGCATCGAAGCAAGAATAGGGGACTTCGACATTCACTGTGTCCTGGATTCACTATGTCAAGAATTGGGCGCAGTACCTGGTAAACCAGTTGGAAATGGACTGCAGGGAAGCACAAGACCAAGGATATGAGTTCCACTTCAACTGGATTCTCATACTGATTGCATTCATTGAATGGGAGATGTCGGAAGGTGTGACCTTCTCGGACATCGAGCCCTTTGAACCATTGGTCGCGAAGTTCAGTACCCTGTGGTACTCGAACGATATGAACAACCAATGGCAGTCAAATGTCATCTTCCACACTTACTACAACCAGTTGAAAGTAGCCATCCAGTATGAGCCTCGTATGACCCCGAATACCCTCCATAGGTTTTGGCCCCTAATGAAGTTCAGCACTGACCGCCACTTCATTTATATAACAGCACATGTAGATGGCCATAAGCAACAGTTGCAATCCTATTACAATCTTACGGAGGAAGATTTAGAGGAAATCACCAAGGAATGGTTGGTGGACCTCCTTATCCCAGCCAACCCTATGGATTTGTCCAATGTAGACAATCTGGAAGTTGCACAGGATACACCCAGACCTAGTAAAACAAAGAAGCTTGAAGAAGTTCAGGATGTAGACAACACATCCATGAAGACTACATCTATGTCACCAGAGCAAGAAGGTGTTGGCGAAGAGATCGGCGAGGAAACATCGCATAAGGACGAGGAGGACCCCTCGAATAAAAGAAAGGTATCCCCCCAGAAGCCTTCATCCAAAAAGAAAATGAAAGCAACCAAGACCAAGTTTGAGACAGTCCTCACCCCGGATGACTTTAACTTCATCATCGCTGCATTCGCTAGAGATTGAAGAGAAGCAGGAAGCCAGGTAGGAGGCGATGTACAATTGGATCGAGATAGAGCTCCAAGGAGTGCAGCAAGCATGCAGTCTCCAATGCGCCCCTGTCAATCGGAACACTAGAAGAAGGATATGAGCCAGCTCAACTCCACCGAATCACAGATTCAGTCAAGGCTCGACTTCGAAAATCACAAGATGAAGCAGATCAATCCATCTAGTCTTTGACACAAGTACAGGGAGTACTTGTAGAAAAGAGCAGTGTTGCAGAACAATAAAAGAGTGCTCTCCAAGCAAAATGGAATGATGAAAAAGCACAACTACAACAAGGAAAGGAACAGTTGTTGGCGGAGCAACTGGAGGTAAAGGAAGCAGTCAACAGAGCACTTCTCTCTGTGACAGTCATTGAGGTATAGACCGAAGAAACAATCCCACAACAGGTGGCACAACTCGAAGACATGATCCAGAAGCTACAGTTGTGCATCGCAAATCTAGAGCTCCGCATTGTACCCGAAAATCCACAGGAGGTAAAAGACATAAGGGAAGCAATTGCTTGCAGCGCAGTTGGCAGATTAAAATCTCTTGCCTTGGAATGAAAGCAGCTGAGTAATCGGAGTGCCCAGACTTATGAGAACCTCATAGAGAATCTAGAGGTACAGGCATTGGAATCGTAGCTCCAAGAAGTAAAGCAACATGCCGATATGTTACAGGTGCAACTGAAGGCCTTGTCACCAATGGAAAGAATGAAGCAGTCTCAAGAACAACGCATCGTCCAACATCAGATCCATATGATTCAGATTAAAGTAATGGAAGTCACTCAATGAATTCAATCAGTGCAAGAAAAGGCATGACAACTGTTCACTGAAGTTGAAAGCCAAGGAGCCGAACTGGAATAGATTGTCATCATCGCAGAACAACGCTTAGAAGGGCCAGTGATCGACGCAGTGATCCAGAAATTCACTGAGTAAGAGGTCATAGAACTGCAGCAGGTCGAAGCAGCTCAAGCTAAGCTCGAAGCATTCGAGGCAGAATTTCTCAGACCAGAGTGACTCGAGACGAGTCACAGGTGACTGTTGGGGGCAGGTTGGCCCTTGACCAAGTTTTGGGAGTTTCTTGTTCATATTGACCTATTTTGGGACTTCGACAACCGTCGAAGGAGGAGCACAAGATGGAGCAGAGATCACGGGATCTTGGCCCACTTTTGGGTCCATTTTGGGTTTTGGGAATATGTAATGGGAAAGGGATGTTGGCCCGTGGGTTTACCCACACTTAGGTCGCTTTTGTATGTATAAATATAAGGATAGGCAAGAAAGTAGTAGTCAAAGATCAGTATCTATGTGATGTATGCTAAGTGCAAGTAAGGTCTGTAATTTATTTGTGCATAACTATAAGAGGCTTGCAGATCTAAGTGCAAGTTGTTGTAAGGCTTTGTGGAAGGCTTTGTGTTGTAGCGCAAGGAAGAATGATCTAGGAAGCTGCACAGATCTTCTGTCCTATGCGAAGAAGGGTTTTGGTGGCTCTATGATGTAACCGATTGAGTACGATAATAAAGAAGAAGATTTGGTGGACGTAGCCCCATGGTGGGGGTGAACCACGTAAATCTGTGTGTTATGCTTTGTGCTTCGACTTGATGTGTTTATCCTTTATTTTGCTAAGCGCGTTGATATATTTAGATAGATCTACTTATGCTTTGTGCTTATATAGGTGTGTGAATGTTAGACCTAACATGTATGAAGACGCTTGGTGTTGATCTACTGGATCTAATCTGTTTTATTGTTGTTAAGTGATGAAATACCTTAGATCTAAGTGAATGTTGCGATGCTTTGTGATATCTGTGAAGTATAATAAGGGTTGAATATTGACAAGTAATCTCTGCTAAGTACTTTGTAAGCGATATAATCACAGATCTGTTTCCCAGATAAGGTTGCAGACACTCGAGTCCTGCAACCACCCCTACCTCTACCTCGAGTGAGACTTCATATGCTTCGCAGGTGTTGTCGAAAGGGCTGGTAGTTAGGGATTTGTTGGTGTGCTCTTGAGCATTGAACCCTGGGTTTGCCCCTGTGCCAACACCCCTGATTGATGAGGAGGGACATTTGAATTTGATACCAAAAGAGATGTTGGAAGTGAGAGAGAAACAGTTGAGGAACAAAGAGGTTAAGGAATATTTGGTTAAATGGAAGAACTTGCCCATAGAATATGCTACTTGGGATAATGAACATGTCTTACAACAAACAGGTGCAAAATTTCTTATGGGAAAGTGATTCCCAATAGGGGAGACTATAATGTCCCCCTCTCCTTCAAAGGGGTCAATAAGGACTTAGTATTCTAGTCACCCCTCTAGACTATAGTCCAATGAAAAAGGGTTGGAGGCACTTAAGAAGTCACTGGGTGAATCAACTTTATTTTATTAAAGTGACTTGGGAAAAAAGGGATTAATGACTTAAAGGGAAATTAGAAAAAAAACATTAGAATAAGTCATAAAGTAACTCAATGAAGAATTAGAAGATGGAGGTATAAAAGAAAGAGGAGGGCACCTCACTCTTCATTCATGATATCCTTCTATTGAGATCATTTGAGCTATGCAGCTTACATTTTGAGGGTTTTGAGTCAAGAAACCCTAGAGACCAACAAGGAGGTGAGAGATTTGTTTGTTCCTAGTCCAAGCTTGGCCAAGGAGGTGAAATATTCCTCCCTCACCATTCTATCAAGTCCAGATCCAATCCTTGAGAGGTTTGTACAAGCAAGGCATAGTTGAAGGGTGTTTCCAGCAGGTTGGGCACACCATCTGAAGGAGGAAGTATTTGATTTTCCTTGTGGAGGTTATATCTTCAGGGAAATACTCTACAGGGGTGATTTCCATCTCCCTAGTGCCCTTTTGCATCAGTTGTTGGAGGGTTTCATCTTGCATAACTATTTTATTCTTCAAGAGGGTGCATTTGTTGAAGGAGGGTGCACCAGTCCTTGAGGAGGAAGTAAGATAGAGGGTTTTCTCATGGGATTTGGCCCCAGACGTGTTCCATAAGTTATCTATAGCCCTCGATCTAAAGCTTGATAGTATTTTCATGATATTTGGAGGCCATCTTCAAGGGGGGGGGAAATATGAAGTATTTCCAGCTAGTCAGGGGATATTCCAGCACCAAATCCAGCCATTGAAGGGCACACTTTCATCAGATCCGAGGATTTCATCTTACAAGGGAAATAAATCGATCTTGTCTTGATCATTAGTCAGTTATTGGAGAGTCTTGAGAATTTATATCTCTACATATTTGTATATGAAGGAGCATTTCACCCCAATTCTCCTTATTTTGGCTATATTGTACCAGATTTGCAGATCTATGCATGAATATCAACTTATACTATTAAATAAAGGTCAGATCTGAATTTTCTTGCAATATTTGTTGAATTTTCTTATATCTTGTGGTATTTATCTAACATTGTTCTTCTTCTATGCTATTAAAATTATCCCTAAGCACCTAGTGCGCAACTTCTGAAGATAACCTGCAAAACAAAACAAACAAAAATCATATCTAGCTTCATATTGCCCAGCATAATAGCTTGGGAAAATTACAATATGCTTATTGTTTCATCCTATTTTGTGTTGTAACCAAGTTGTCCTTCAATAGTTTTAGAACCTATTGTTGGTGCTCTATGTGGTCCTCCACTGCTTGAACCTTCTCTTTCCCTTTCAAGGGTGATGTTATGGATGGAGGATGATATCCATAAAGTGCCATAAATGGAAACATTTTTTATAAAGTATGGAAGGATCTGTTGTACCACCATTTTGCCAAGGGAAACCACTTGACCTATTGTGTTTTTTTATCATATGCAAAGCAACGAAGATACATTTTTAGACATTTATTCACAATCTCAATGTTGATATTATGGTAGCTGCGGGAGGTATTTACCTCCACGTGTAAACCTGACGAGAATAGAATATTTCGGGAAGCAAGAAGAAACCCTAATTAGTTCGCTAATAACCCTAGAAGACGAATCGTCTCAAGAAGATAATTTTTATTAGGTTATTAGCCTCCAAGGGAAGAAGTCGGCTAAAGGAAATATTATATACTAAGTAAATAGGCACCCAGAATGAGAAGTCGGCCCAAGCAATTTGCCAGTTTTAGTATAAATAAAGGAGGCCAGTCTTCATTCTGGCAGGCATTCTCAGAACTGCAGAAGCAACACTTGTGTGCACTGTAGTTGGCCAGTTTGTGTGCAATTCTGGAGGAGAGTTGTCATTGCAGTTGTTGCAGCTAGCAGATTTCAATTTTGGCTTGGACTATCTCTTGGTTATGGTTTGGACTCTCTGATCAGATCTTGCTACTCTTGCTTGGTGCGCTATTCTTGGAGAAATATGTGCCACCCTTTGTTTGGCTATCTAGCCTAGGGTTTTCTTCCGGAATGTTTCTCTGTCAAGGTTAAGGTGCTCGGGAGTGGCTTCGGCCTATGGTTGGGTGACAATAGTGATATTGTCTATGGTTAAACGATCACATCCATCATTTTCTAATAGGTTATGGGCCCACGCCTCCTTCATTCAGTCTAACCACTAGAAGGGATCATAGCCATAAGGATACTAAGCTCGTTGAAGAACTATCGCTAGGGTTTCTAGTAGGAGAAGTTACCAAAGCACTATCGCTAGGGTTACTAGCAGGTGCAATTGCAGAAACCCTAATCCTCTCATTGAGGCACCTTAAGTGAAGGGATTGACCTAATTTCCTTATAGACTAGTGCGCCCTAGCCTAGCGCATCTCCTGGTACTCTCAGCAAGCTATGACGTCAAGGTTGAGTTTTTGGTCAAATCTGGGGTTGACCAAGTCAAGGCAACCATGACTTACTCTATGAAGTCAGAAAAAAAGTTAGATGGCGCTTATAAATTCAGAGCATGGAAAACAAGGATTGATCTCATCCTTGCCAAGAATAAAGTGTTGGATATCGTGAAAGGAAAGATTGTGGAACCAGAGTTTGAAGAAGGAAAATAAAAGGAACCTTAGAATGTTGCAATTATCGAGAAGGTCAAAGACAATGACATCAATGCCATGAGTATCATAGTGGATTCTATAAAAGACCACCTAATACCGTACATCTCCAATTTTGATTCATCTAAGAAGATGTGTGATGCCCTAACAAACCTCTTCTCAGTCAGAAACATTGGACAAGTAATGAGTCTGAAGAATGAGCTTTGTGACATGAAGATGAATGATGATGACATCATAACATCATACTTTGTGAGAATCTCTCAGTTAAGAGATCAACTACAAGCTATTGAAGAGATCATTTCAGAGAAGGAATTGGTAAACATAGTACTCAATGGTATTCCCAAGACATGGGATGCATTTTTCGCAAGCATGAACACAAGGAAGGAGTATCCTACATTTGAAGAACTTTGGACTTGTTGTGCACAAGAAGAATCAAGGATCAGTGCAAAAGAGAAACCCCAAAAGAAATACGACGATCAAGTGTTCACAACAAGGTTCAAGAATTTTAGGAATAAAAGGAAGTTTGGCTCCAGGAAGAAGCCAAATCAAGAGAAAGATATGTTAGAAATACAATGCTTCAACTATCGAAAATATGGTCACTACAAGATTCATTGTCTCGATCTAAAGAAAAGGAAGGAGATACACGAAGCATCAGTTGTCGAAGAAAAGAACCTTCAAAGAAGACTAAGAAGGATGAAACGGACTTCTTCTTCTAAGACAAGGTAACAATACTCATCATAGTTCTTGTACATACCATGTTTTTTGTACATATCTTGCATGTCTATTTCCTAGAAGATAAGATGTTCCAAGAGAAACTATACCTATGGAAGAACAACAAGATAAGGATTGCTATCACTATGACTACAAGTTAGACAATACACATGAAAGGATGGAGTACATCAACAACCCCTTGTAACAATTCATGTGGAAGATATTACATAAGTAATAGCTGCAAGATAAGCTGAAATCAGAATCAATCTTGAAGAAACCTAGAAGAAGTAAAGACATAAAGAAGTCAACAATAAAGAGGAAATTGGAAAAAGATTTGTGACACTTTGCAGAAGGAAATAAGGATGCAGACGAAAGCGTGGACTCTCCTAGATGGAGAGAGCCGAGTATATATTTCCAAAAGAAGAGCATGCATTCATGCATGAAGCAAGGATTAGGAGGGAGTTAATCCTAAATTATATGATCCATTGAAGATGATGAAGTATCTATCCATGGAAGCAACCATGAAAAAGTAGCAAATGTTCAGTGTGACCTTAGAAGAAGTCTTCTTCGAAAAGAATCCTTAAAGTATCCCTAGTTGTCCATCCACATCCATGATCCTATGATGAAAGGAAGAAGTTGGAATCTTCAGGGCATGAAATCTATAGAAAACTCCATGGACCTAAGAGCTAAGGAAAAAAACATAAGGAAGAACATGAAGATTCCAAAAGAGAAAGAAAAGACATAACAACTAGTCATTGTATCGAGAATCACAAGACTACCAGCCTGACCTGAACTCACTAAAAGAAATCAAGCAGAGGAAATGAAATCTATGATGAAGAACAGTATATGGAAGACTTATGAATGTAAGCATTGCAAGATCCAGAACTAGAGGTTTCTCCCAAATGGAGGGAGAAGACTATGATGATTGTTTGTTCTAGTCAACCAGAGATACATCTACATGAGCCATTATATTGTCTGCAATATCCATGGGTTGGAGTTTACATCAGATGAATGCAAAGACTATTCTCGAGAATAATTGAACAAAGAACATATGTAGAACAACCTCAAGGCTTTGAGGCATACCAGGAAGAGACTCTTGTATGAAGATGGAAGAAGGTTTTGTATGGATTCAAACAACTTGGTGTGGAGCCTCCAATGCACAGCAGAAGCGTGGTGAAAAACCTTCTATAACAAAGATATTGTATTAGAATGGTTACTCAGAACTCAAGGATGATGGATTTTCAATCCATGACAAAGCTCTCATGATGACATAAGAAGTACCACTTGGATATGTTCCAAGTTTGACCCTTGCCACGATGTTATAAGCTAGTAAGAAACAAAAGAGTTGAATTCAACTATGATGATTAGAGCTATATGAAGCCTTCAGAAAACCAGTGTTCCAGAAAGACCGAAGTACATTGAGATCAAGCATTACATTCTTCGTGATGAAGTCCATAAAGGAGAAGTGGTTCTCCAATATATATCTTCACAGATGAGCAGATAAGCAGACATTTTGATAAAGCCTCTGTTCAAGATGAAAGAGTTTGTGTACTCAAGTTGGAGCTCATGGAGACGAATTCCTTATTGAAAAAGGAATAAATGAATCCAATGTTGGGAGAGAGCACTTATGTGTTATTGATTTATGGACAGTCATTTTTCAATTCGAAAAATGGTCCAGGATGAGCAGTTCCTTTCCAGTTAGGAAAGTGGTTTGAGATTTCTGACGAACATGTGTTTTCCAATTCGAAAAATGGTTCGATGGATTGTTGATGTACCATAGACAATGATTCTCCTTATGGTTAACATAGGGAATGGTCTAGGACAGTCTCTCTTCTTGACGGTCACTCTCAGTAGTGGTCAAGAAGACCGGTCCGCCTCGTCGAACAATCATTCTTTCGAAGCTCAAAGTTGTCAGCAGTTTCGAAGAATGGTCTTTTTTGGAGGTTGGTGCAGGACAGTTATTTTCTTAGGAAATGGTTCGGACAGTCATTCCCTAGGGCAGATTCATTCTCTCCAGGTTGCACTTTGTTTAGTGTCGGAGGAATGGCCTAGATAGGTGAATGATCCAAGCTCAAAAATTGGACAGTTATTCTTCCTTGCTTGAGAAGAATAGTCCAGATAGCTCATCATTGATGTTTTACTTTCTGAGGGCAGATGCTCTTCCAGGTCTCACAGATGTGAGTGGAATAATGGCCCAGATGATTCAGTTTATATCATAACAATTTTTTCTGTGTAGGTTGATGATATGACTGTTATAGAGACTGTATGTCTCCAGACAATAAATGTATACTAGTGCGGTGGATGTGTTCCACTGATTGTGACTATATGTCCATGATCAAGTATATGTGTGCTACTTGGTGTGGTAGTGTACCACTGGATTGTAGTTGTGTACTACTATGGATAGACATAGTTGTGTACTATTACATGGCATTGTTCTGATTGCCTTGAAGACTATCAGTGGTGTTGGAAATGATTATCAGCTAGATGGATGATCAATGGGCAGAGATTTCCCAAACAGAAAATGGTTCAGGACATTTATTCTTCTAGGACATATGTCCGGATTAGAAGAATGGCTCTTATGTCACTCTGTGGAGTGAGTGACTTATCCAGCAGCATGTCTGATTACTCAGATGGAGTATGGTTTCGAGAGATGATGCAGCTGATGAGACTGATAGCGATGATGGTGCTCATGATCTAGTCATGAGATAGTCTATACAACTATGTTGATGCTACCGGGTGAATGCTATGTTTGTGCTCAAGACCATTACCTTTAAATACCTCCCTAGCTAGGAGGGAGTGTTGATATTATGGTAGCTGCAGGAGGTATTTACCTCCACGTGTAAACTTGAAGAGAATAGAATATTTCGAGAAGCAAGAAGAAACCGTAATTAATTGGCTAATAACCCTAGAAGACAAGTCGGCTCAAGAAAATAATTTGTATTAGGTTATTAGCCTCCAAGAGAAGAAGTCGGCTAAAGGAAATATTATATACTAAGTAAATAGGCACCCAGAATGAGAAGTCGGCCCAGGCAGTTTGCCAGTTTTAGTATAAATACAGGAGGCCAGTCTTCAT
>ML783388.1:88102-132207 GCA_009831015.1 Picea engelmannii | reverse complement strand
AATTTGTATTAGGTTATTAGCCTCCAAGAGAAGAAGTCGGCTAAAGGAAATATTATATACTAAGTAAATAGGCACCCAGAATGAGAAGTCGGCCCAGGCAGTTTGCCAGTTTTAGTATAAATACAGGAGGCCAGTCTTCATTCCGGCACGCATTCTCAGAACTGTAGAAGCAACACTTGTGTGCACTGTAGTTGGCCAGTTTGTGCGCAAGTTTGGAGGAGAGCTGTCATTGCAGCTGTTGTAGCTAGCAAATTTTGGTTTTGGCTTGGACTATCTCTTGGTTATGGTTTGGACTCTTTGATCAACTCTTGTTACTCTTGCTTGGTGCGCTATTCTTGGAGAAAGATGTGCCACCCTTTGGTTGGCTATCTAGCCTAGGGTTTGCTTCTAGAATGTGTCTCTGTCAAGGTTAAGGTGCTTGGGGGTGGCTTCGGCATATGGTTGGGTGACAATAGTGATATTGTCTATGGTTAAACGAGCACATCCATCATATTCTAACACTTGGCTTTCCCATCGGATCAAGGATGGTAAGAGAAGCTGTGAGCCAATTGTGTACCCAAAGAAGAAAAAAAATCGGTCCAAAATTTTCCAATGAAAATTCGATCTTTGTCCCTTACAATGATCTTAGGGATTCCAACTAGCTTCTAAATTGTTTCCATGAATGTTGTAGTTATTGTACTTGCTTTAAAAGGATGAGAAAGGGAGAAAAAATGGGCATGCTTTGTGAGTCAATCCACTACTACCTTGATAACACTATTTCATTCCAACTTGGGTAGACCTATAATAAAATCCATTGAAACCTCTTCCCAATGTTGACTTGGCATAGCTAATGGTTGTAGGAGACCTAAGGTCTCAATTGTCTCTCCCTTATTTTGTTAGAAAACCACACATTCAACCAAAAACTTTTGAACTTAAGTTTTAAGACCTTCCCAGAAAAAGTCCTTGATCCTATGGTAAGTTTCCAAGAACCATGAATGTCCTCCTATAGGAGAAGTGTGCAATTCCAAAAGGACCTGCTGTTTGAGTTGAGAACTCTTACAAAAATACAAGTGATCTTGATACCACAAAAAATCATTCTTCCACACGAATTTATTTAATGCACTTGGGTCCTCTTATGGTTGTTGAATGATATTGCATACCTTGTACTCTTGCTTCCATTCTATCCTTGCTTCTTCCACCCAACCAAATTGTAGAATGAAAATAGCACACAATAAACATTTTGGACGGGAATGTTCCAAAAGTTAAATACCCTTTACATCTAGAAAACTTCCATAACAACTAAATTTTCAAATGACATTTTAAAGAAGGTGACTCATAGTATGGGAGGTATTAGGCTTGCAAAAGGAATAAATTATACAACACTAAAATAGGTGGGCTTTTATTCAGTACCTAGAATAGTGAAAATACACTAACAAAGGATTTTGAATATGACTCACCTCCATGTGACCGTAGCTACATCTTGACTATTGGTGCTCTAAATTAGTAAGGTGATCAAAGATCATCATGAACAAAAATGGATGTGATGACAAAAGTAAGATAAGGCACGGTAGGGCCAAATCATGATTGCTTCGATGAGGACCAATCAAATGGTAGTCATGGTGCATGGAAAATCCAAGGAGTAGATGCATGAATCCAAGTTGGTCGTCTTTCTCAATTGATAATGGAGTAATGTCAGGGTAGAAAGTAAGAAACATATACATGATTGATGGATGGGTGAGGAGCATATGTGCCATGCTAGGACTAAAAAATATGTATCGTGTGGAAGAATAAGCAATGCCAATGCAACTATGTCTAAGCAAACATGTAAGAGTTGTCAAAATTAATTACCAATACATATGTTCAAAATGGAGGTGGTGCACAGTCATCGAATCGTCTTGATCCCATACAAACTTAGAGCAATAATATTGTTAAAGTTGTGTTAAAAATATTGATTTAAAGCAACATTCATCTTCTCTCATCTCTTCTCTTTTTTATAGTCTAGGCTTTAATTTTTTAATTTCCCAGTTTTTTTTTTTTTTTTTGGTTAATTATCCAATTACATAATTTCTATTTCATGGAAAAAGAAGAGGTTATACATAGTAATGCTTGGTCGATCACTTGGGAAACCCGACCAGGCTTAAAATAGCAAATTCAGTTTGTCAATAAAAAATAAAAAATAAAAAAAAACACTTTTCTACAATGACGTTGGACAACACTGTTACTCTCTGTAAATGCTTCGAAATCATGAGAGTGGCTGGAGTAATGAACCCAGGACTGAATGTAATAATCCTCATGCGTGGAGTAAAAACTGACCGAAGGGCTGAATTAACCATACTGACGAGAGTCCGGAGAGGTGGCAATATTGTTGTCGTGAGACTGTACTATGCTTCCAGGTGTAGGGGGATGTCATGGCGGTGCATGAAGCATGCTGCACTTCCCTAACACTCGATCCGGGTGCTGATGGAACTGAGAAATATCATGTCGGGCTAGGGCATTACAATCTGCTATCAAGGGCGTGGAGGGGGCGTGCTCCCATTGCCAGACCATTTGGAGGGCCTCATGGAGAGCTCCAGCGTTGGCGAGGCGATCAATGAGTTTGTTGGCGGTTCTTTTAGTATGGGAGGGAATGAGGATATCAAAGTGTGAAAGCATGGCTTGGATGTTCTCAAGACTGCTCTTCAGTCACCAACTTTTGGAAATCTTTGTAATGGCTAAGTCGGTTTGAAGTTTTCTGAGCATTTGGATAACAACTAGGGAATCTCCCTCCACAATAAGCTTTCGAAAGTTGGCTTGGATCGCAATGGCAAGGCCATGCTCAAGCGTCTGTATTTCAACCCCATTATTGGTATTCTGCCCCAGAAAATCCACATAGAGCAATAGTAGATACCCATTATCATTTCTAATGGCGCCTCCGAATCCCGCTGGTCCTGGGTTTCCCTTGGAGGCACTGTCAAAGTTCAGATAACCCGTGTGCAGGGGGGACCAAGAATCAGGAATGGATAAAGGAATCTTGTGGGGAGGTGGAGCAGAGTAATTGGATAGAGCTTGAATGTCGAGGTTCTGGAGAATGGTGATGTCCTGAGCAACAGTCGGCCAATCGTTTTCGTTCCAAGGAGCTATGAGAGTGGTTTCCTTAAGATAATCTTAATGCATTTCCATATGTCATCGACCACAATGTTTTTATTTTCAAATATACGTTGGTTCCTTGTGTTCCAAAGTTCCCAAGCACGAAAGCAGCTGCCAAGCACGATTGATAATGGGGTTGGAGAAAGCTTGATCTCTCTAGTTAGCGATAGTCTCTAGCACATTTCCTCGGTTGCGATCAGATGATTGGAAAACCATGGCACCAAGGTCCCAGAGAGCAACGATAACAGAACAACCATCAAAGAGGTGCTCGGTTGTCTCCTCACTTTGACATAGAGAGCACATACCTGAGCCAATAAATCCTCTTTTCAATAAGTTGTCCCAGGTGAGAATTTTCTTTCTCTCGAGGAGCCATAGGAAGAAAGATACGTTAGGCCATAAATAAGGGGTCCATATTTTCCCCAAGATGTTTTGTTGAGGTTGGGCGGGTGCATTGGAGGCGATACGATAGGCTTCCTTGAGTGAGAAGGCGCCAATGGGCTGATATCCCCATCTCAATATATCCTTGCCAGTTTTAATTATAATTTTCCTGTGGCATAAATGATTCCAGAATGTGCTCCAATTGAGTCACTGTGGCAGGGGTTGCCAGTATTCTTTAGGAACCAAGTTCACCATTTGTCATTTTGCTGTGGTGGCAGCCAATATTGGTCTATTGTTACTTTTCCTTGTCTGAGCATGTTCACCCGGAGTTGTTGTAAAGCAGGTTGGTCACTCAAGGGTGGTTGTTGCTGCCAGGAATCATCCCAAAACAGGGAGTATCGCCCATTCCTTATCTCCCAGAAACCGTGTCGATGGATGATATGTCTATTATCCCAACAATTGTTCCAGATGGCGGAGCCAGGGCGTTGCCCTTCCAATCATATGATGATGTGATGACTGAGGGTTGGACAATATTTGTTGTGCCAGAACTTGCTCCACAACACCTCTCTATTTTTTAACCATCTCTGCCATGTTTTGGCCCCTAGGGCTTTGCTGAGGATTTCTGGATCTCTGAGGCCCATCTCGCCCGAGTGCTTGGGTAGGCAAAGCTTATCTCGAGCAACAAGGGCCCATTTGTGTTCGTTGTGGTCACCACCCCACAGGAAGTTGCGCTGGATGTTCTGAATAACATTGAGGACTTCTTTCAAAGTTGCCATTGTTGAAAGGAGGTATAACGAAATAACTTGGAGAACTGATTTTAGCAATATGAGCCTGCTAGGAGCATTGAGGCATCTGTAGATCCAATTTCTAGTTTGCAATGCATGCAAGTGAGAAAGTCTTCCCAGTTGGAATGGCGCATGGCTTTGTCCACTAATGGAGCTTCGAGATATTTGGTTGGAAGAGAGATCTTATTGAAGCCCATGATTCTGGCAATACGATTATGCACAACCAAGGGAGTGTTAAAGAAAAAAAATTGAGATTTATCCTGATTAATGGAAGTATCTGAGGTTGCCATGAAGTCTGATAGGACTTGATCAATCGCTCGGGCTTCCCTGGTAGTGAGAGTTCCCATGACCATGGTGTCATCTACAAATTGTTGATGAGAGATGGGAAGATTGTCACTATGAAGACGAAGTCCCCTGATTTTATTGTTTCTTATTGCAGCATTTAGAGCGCATCCAAGGCCTTCTGACATAAGGATGAAGAGAAAGGGAGAAAGGGGGTCTCCCTATTTGATACCTCTAGAGGGAGAAAAGGTGGTTGAGGGTGAGTCATTAACAAGAATAGAGAAGAAAGCAGAGGAAGTTAGGGAGAGGATCCATTTTACCCAGGTGGGAAAGAAGCCAAATGCGAGAAGAACTTGTTGGATGCAGTATTGCCAGCTAAGTTTGTTGAACAAGCTTGATCAACATACCTGGGGTTTTCTGGGCTTTCAGAGAGTGGATGACTTTGTGGGCTAAGAGGACGTCATCAAGGATTTGTCTACCTTCCACATAACTAGTTTGTTCGGAGGAGATGAGAGAGGGGAGAAGGATCTTAATGTGATTGGCTATGGCTTTTGTTAAGATTTTGTAAACTACATTGCAAAGAGCGATGGGGCAAAATTTGCTAGGCTCACCAAAATGCTCTTCTTTAGGGATGAGGGTGAGGAAAGTAGCATTCAAGGCAGGGAGAACATTGGTGAACTTGCAGGAGTCTTCCACAACATCCCAAACATTTTTCTTTATGATGTGCCAGCAGGAATGAAAGAAATCCGTGGTGAAACCGTCGGGTCTCAGGGATTTTTCTTTGGGCATTTCCATAACAGCTCTTTCAATCTCTTACAGGGGGAAAGGTCTGAGGAGGAAGTCATTCTTCTCTTGGGAGACCAGTTTGGGGATATGTTGGGTGATTTCTCTGATGGCGGCCTTTTGTCTCTGATAGGCTCAGTGAGAAGGTTTCGGTAAAAGGAGGTTAGCTCACTCTCAATGTCAGTGTGGTCCATGAGGTTGTTACCATTTTTTTCCTTTATACTAGATATACGGTTTTGGAATCTGGGATGTATGGCTAATTGATGAAAGAATCTGGTGTTCTTTTCACCCTCTTTCAACCACCTTGCTCTGGATTTCTGCTTCCAGCAAACTTCTTCTTGTCTATGGCAGATTGCGAGTTCTTCTTGACTTTGTTCCTCTTCCTTGGTGAGTTGATCTGTGCGCCCCTCTTGAATTATAGATTGTTGGATGCTTTGCATTTGAGTCTCTAGGTTTTGTTTGGCTTGGAAGATGTTTCCAAACTCCTCTTTATTCCATTGTTTGATGCAACCTTTGAGATATTTAAGCTTCTTCTAGAATTTGATCATTAGAGAAGAAGAGGATGGAGAGATCTCGTTCCACCAAATTTGGATTTTATCAAGAAAGCATGGGTGGTCAACCCAAAAGCGTTCAAAGCGAAAAGGGTGATTTAAGGGGCTACCTTTGATATCCATTATCAGCTCAATTGGCCAATAATCAGAGCTGTAGTAAGGAAGGATTTTGGCTGAGAGGGGGATTTCGGCCATCATGAGAGTTGTTGATGCAAGAAAGCGGTCCAATTGGGAGGTGATCTGAGTTTTTCCTCTTCTTTTATTGTTTCAGGTATGCATGCCATTGGATGTTTCCAGGTCAATCCAGTCTAATTGTTGAATGGTGGAGAGGAAGTGTATGGAATCTTGGTCAAGTTTACGAATGCCTCCTTTCTTTTTTGCAAGGTAAGTAATCATGTTGAAATCCCCTCCTATTAACCAGTAAGCATTTCCTATGATGTGTTGGAGGTTGCAAAGAGAGTAGAGAAATTTCAGTTTGCCAGGGGAAAGAGTAGGCCCATAAACATTGGTGAGCCAACTAGAGTTGGAGGATCCAATAAGACAAAAATGGGCCGAGAGGGAGGAGAATGAGGAGAAGAAATTGGAGAGGGAGACAATTAACGGATCCCAAATGATACCAAGGCCCCCAGTGAAGCCCAGAGCATCCATAGAAATAGCATTAGAACCAGGCCAGAGACGGGAAGCTAGGTGAGTGAAATGTTCACGAGAGCATTTGGTTTCTTGTAGCATGAGGATATTGAGTTTTTCTTTGGATAAGAGGGCTTTGATCATCCGATGTTTACTTTTTCCATTTACACCCCTTATATTCCATGAGACTATCTTCATAGTAAAGGGTTGGGGGTGGTTGAACAACTCCGTGAGGGGAATGATTCTTCCAGAATTAATGAGCATTTGCCCAATATCTTTGATAAGTTGCTTGTAAGTAGGTCGACCCCTTCTTTTATCATCTCTAGCTGAGATCGGAGGCTCCTGCATGTGATGGGGTTTTAATCCAAAAGAGGGAGAAGTTGTATGCATACCTGGGATGACAGTTGTAGCTCTAGCAATGTCTTTGATGAGGGATTGTTGGAGAAGTTGTACTTGTTGTTCAGGAATAGATTGAAGTTCCCTTCACTCGCATGCAACGACGATTGACTAAAGATCCAGGTCACCCAGTTCCATGTCATCTCCCTCATAATTTGTTTGTTCAAGGAGGTCTTCATTCATGAATTCCTCAGCCGTGGCAGGTTCCATGTTCATTGTTTTCCTACGTTTTATGCTTTCCTTTGATGTATGTGCTTCATGTTTCGTTCCAGGGTGTTGCAATGGTGGCGATTCTTTATTGGGTTGTTCATTGGGTATCTCGTTCATTTGTGAGATAGCATCATAGCTATTTTTTGTAGGAATGGGCAGAGTGTTGCCCATGTCTTCGACGAGTTTTTACTTGCTCGAATCCTTCCTCGTCTTTTTTGGTTTTTTCAAAGTTGAGGGTTGATTTTTGATTTAGTGGGAAGTCCCTAAATAAATGGCCATGCTCATGGAAGCACCTACACTGGAAGGGAATATGTTCATAATCCAGGGTTTGTTGCCATTCCTCACCCTGATAGCTTAAGCAAATGGCTTCTGGCAGGGCCTTGGTGAGATTCATGTAAACGCAGATACGAGCATATGAGGTGTACTTACCCTCCTTAGTGAGTTCTGAAATTTTCACGAATTTGCCCAATGAATTGTCAATGCCTTCAAGTATTTTTGGGTCCCAAGATTTCTTGGCAAAGTACATACATATCCAAACAGGGGTCGTTGTGAAGTCTTCCTTGTTTGGACTGAATTGTTCTATCCACGAGACCTGGTGAGTTAAAGAAATAGGGGTCTCCCTCAAACACCTTATCTCTATCCTCCTGGTTGGAAAAAATGGCATTGAAAAAGCCCTTTGAACTGAGTTTGAGATCAACCTGTCCTTTTGGCTTCCAGGCGTGCCTAATCCACTAGTTGAAGGATTTTACGGTGGGCCAAATACCCAAAATGTTTCCGATGAAGGCATTGCATTTCATAGCTTGGATGTAATCACTGATTTTGCTAGAGTTTATCTCATACCGCGGATTTTTGGTGGTTTTGGGCAGACATTTTCTGGTACCGAGCAGATTTTTTGAACCAGATCTATCACCAGGGTCGTTCATTTCCATTTCTGATTCCTTTTGTTTTCCTTCCCATTATTGAGACTCTCCTCTGGCTGCATTGAAGGTCCCAATCCATTTGATTGAGGTTGATTGTGGTGTGGCATGCGTCCTGAAACCACACCATTGTAGGAGAGGGGATATCCCCCTTCTTTTCCATGCACCATGGCGGCGCACCAAAGAGAATATGCAGAGTTGAGCGTATTAGTCAAAACCCTAACTTCCCCAATGCAAACCCTAGGGTGGTGTGTATAAAATCGTGTTGTGGATCAAATTTCCCTGTCCATTATAAAACTTAAAATAACAAGTGTTGCATGGCAACGTAGTCCTTGCCGGGTTGGAATGGAAATAAATGCGACCAAGTACASACAAGTGGGAAGGAAGTTGAAGTACATGGAAACACAAAAGAATTAGCAGTCGCGAATTAGTTTTCTTTAAAACAGGGGCTGGTGGATACAAAAGGAATTGAAATTTATCATGTTATAGGTTTGTGGACATCATAAATTATACATATGAAATTTGTAATTTTATAAAGTAGATATTTAGTTTTATAGATACGAAATATGTACTTTTATAAAGTATGGGAAAGAGATTCCATATTTGGCAGTTTTTTGGATCGTGGGTTATCGGGCTGGCGTGCTGAAAATYAGACTCTGTTGTTCCGTGCCCTACAAATAGCACCCAGAGTTCCGCGACATAGAAATTGACAATTGGAGTTGTGGACTATTTAAAATTTAAGGGCGTACGTATGTTACAAAAAAACCAGCATCAACATAAATTATAGATACCAAATATGTAGTTTGATTAAGTAGATATATAGAGCATGAGGCCTGTTGGGCTAGCAGGCAGAAATTGGGCTTGTGTTGTTTCGTGCGCTACAAATAGCACCCAGAGTTCCACTACATACAAATTGACAATCGGACTTGTGGACTATTTGAGATTTAAGGGCCAACGTCTATAACATAGGTTCGTGGATAAAAGCATAAAAAAAATAGCAATACCGAATTAGTTTTCTTTAAAACAAGGGCTCCTGGATAGAAGAAATTGAAATATATGAAATTATAGGTTCGTGGACAGAAGAAATTATACATATCAAATATGTAATTTGATTAAGTAGATATATAGAGCATGCACGAAAGCTTCATTCCGGGTTGTCGGGGTGTTGGGCTGAAAATTGGACTTTTGTTGTTTTGTGGCCTACAAATAGCACCGAGAGTTCCACGATATACAAATTGACAAGCGGTCTTGCAGACTATTTAGAGATTCCATACTTGGCATTTTTTTGGATCGTGGGTTATCAGGCTGGTATGCTGAAAATCGAACTATGTTGTTCTGTGCCTTATAAATAGCACCAAGAGTTTCACAACATACAAATTGACAATTAGAGTTGTGGACTATTTCAAATTTAAGGGCGTACGTATGTTACAAAAAAACTAACATCAGCATAAATTATAGATACCAAATATGTAATTTGATTAAGTAGATATATAGAGCATGGGGGTTGTCGGGCTGGTAGGCAGAAAACTGGGCTTTTGTTGTTCCATGGCCTACAAATAGCACCGAGAGTTCTGCGATATACAAATTGACAAGCGATCTTATGGACTATTTGAATTTTTGGATCACAGGTTCTCGGGCTGTTGGGCTGAAAATTGGGCTTATGTTGCTCTGTGGCCTACAAAAATCAAATATGTAATTTGATTAAGTAGATATATAGAGTTGAAAAATGTCGAGGTTGCGGGCTGAAAATTGGGCTTCTGTTGTTCTGTGGGCTACAAATAGCACCGAGAGTTTCGCAATATACAAATTGACAAGCTGTTTTGCAGACTATTTCAATTTTCGGATCACGGGTTGTCAGTCTAGTGGGCTGAAAATTGAGCTTTTGTTGTTTCGTGGCCTACAAATAGCACCTAGAGTTACGCAATATACAAATTGACAATCGAGCTTGCTGACTATTTGAATTTGAAGGGGCCTGTGTCGAATAACGAAATTGAAATAATAAACTCAATAACTTATCTTTCTATCAATAAAATCATTTATAATTAATTAAAACAAGTTTAGCATTCAAATAAACAGAATGACTTCACATTCAGCATATCTGAAGATAAAAATCTAGGAACACATAAAAGCAGAGAAAAACTAGCATTCCCGAATCAGAGCATGGACGGAACCCTCATTCCATACTTAGCCAGTTTTTGGATCGCGGATTCTCGGGTTGGGGACCTTAAAATCGGGGTTTTGTTGTTCCATGTCCTACAAATAGCACTGAGAGTTCCGTGATATACAAATTGACAATGGGACCTACGGACTATTTGAATTTTAAGGGGTCGTGTCCCAAAATTTTAGCATTCACGAATTAGTTTTCTTTACATAGGTTTTACATACGGTGGTGGACAAAAGCACAAAAAATGTAGTACCAATGTCTGTTACATAGGGAGGTGGACGAAAGGACCAAATAAATAACATTCCCGAATTAGTTTTCTTTGAAACAAGGGTCATGGATACAAGAAATTGAAATATATCAAATTATAGGTTCCTGGAGAGCATAAATTATACATAGCAAATACGCAATTTTTTAAAGTAGATATTTAGTTTTATACATACAAAATATGTACTTTTATAAAGTATGGGGATGAGATTTTATAAAGCATGCACGGAGCCTTCATTCCATACTAAGGCAATTTTTGGAATGTGAGTTGTCGAGTTGGTGGGCTGAAAATTGGGCATATGTTGTTCCATGGCCTACAAAGAGCACCCACAGTTCTGTGATATACAAATTGACAAGTGGACCTGTGGACTATTTTAATTTGAAGGGCCTTTGTGGCAAAAGTATGAAGGACAGGTGGTAAAGATGTAAGAAATGACATACTCTCTATACGTTTGAGTACAAAAAAAGTACTGAACACAATTTTATGACATTTATATAAAAAATAATGAAACGTGTTACATATTCCTGGAGAAAATATGCATAGGAAAAAAAGAGAATTGAGATAAAATAAACAGAATGACTTCACATTCAGCATAGCTGAAGATAAAAATCTAGGAACACATAAATATATAAGGAGACAAAAGAATAGTTTTATTTGGAATATATGAAAAAAAAAATAGTTTGTTACATATCCCTGGAAATGTAAATACGTTTGTCATATAGACTGGGATTGGGGCTCCCACGGACCATAACATAAATATGTATAAGAAATAGAACTATGGAAAGAAGTCGGACACGGTAGAATGTAATACCTAAAAAGAAGAAATGGGAAGATCAATTTTTGGCTATAGATTTCTACTCAGAAAACTTGGAATAATTGGATTGATAAAGAAAGGACTATCACTATACACTTACAGGGATGGTACGTATAAGTAATTTTGGTGTTTGCTTGGTCATGCCTTTCCCTGTTGGTTTTTGTGGGCTGCCTGCTTGAATATCTGGATTGATAAACAGAGGATTTATGCATTTCCCTATTGGATTTCGTCGATGACCCACTTCAAGTTCTCTTCAATATAGCTTCTCAAGGGGGTGACGTTGATATCATTGCAGATTTTAATGCTGAAAACTTCATTTTTTAATTCGCTTAGATCAATTGAAAGTTTACACAGAGCTTCATGAATCTCTCCATTCTGTACCGAATACCAGACTATCTAGTTGCCCACCTCTTCTTCATGATATTCAAGAATCCTGTAAAAAAATTCTAAAGACAAGGCCTTCAAATTATCAACTTGTGTATCGAAAGCTTGTTTGGTTAACGCCAGCGAGTTGAGGATTAAGCTGGGGTCCTGGAAGCTGTTTGTCTTTCCTGCTAAGTCTATTTTGGTGATCTTTGTAAATAATGTTTATTTATTTGATATTTCTTTCTCACATGATTGGACGATGAGATAGAGGTTCTTCACTTTCTCTTTCCAACATGATTCTAATTGAGTGAGTCGTTTATTGGATGGGAGATCATGTTGTCTTCTTCTCGTCTCTGGCATGTTGTTGATATGAAAGGCAAAATGGATGACCGTGTGCACATAGAAAGTTTCTTCATTTTTTAAATCCGTCTGCAGAAGTAGGTGCAAGTTATGTTCCCTTCTCCCCAGGGAATCCATATTCTGTGATGTTTCTCAGGCCTTAGTAATCAGTTCCATTCTTTTGTTGATATTTTTCTCCACGTATCCTCTATAGGATGCGAGGAAGCTGGAGGACCCTTTTAGATTTGTTGCAGGGGTGCACGCAGTCGCAGGCATGGCTATTTCCAAAGAACTGCCAAGCAATGGCATAGGAAACAAAGCTTCCTCTAACTCCTTAATCCAGTTCTTTAGTCTGGCATTTTCGGCTTCGATGACTCCAACGGAATCACGAAGAGCATCTTCGATTGCCATGTGAAGTTGAGAGATTTTGGATGCCTGCATATTGGCAAGGTCAAGTTCTGAACGATGTTTTATTTTCTTATTTTTTACGTCTCTTTGTTCAATGATTAAATTTTGATTCAGTTTCAAAAACAACACTCTGGAATACGAAGGATTCATCCTCGTCAAAAATTTCGGTATCAACCATGTCCATTGAGCAGGCATGCTGAATTGCATCTCCTAGATGATCAAGGTTGAAGAATATGCTTTCCAGATCAGTGTCAAGATCCATGTTTTCACTGTAAATTTCAGGGTCCTCCGCCTCCCCTACAATTCTTTTTCCCTTCTTCTGCACGGGAAGCTCGTGAGGAAGATGTTCACTGTATCTCTACAAAATTGTTGTGGAGCTACTGCCAGTAGTTTATTGAAACGTTGGTTTGCTCCAGACGCTGCTTGAAATGAAGAAATGGAGGGGACAATATAACCCCCCGTAAACATTGCTTCAAAGCGTGCAAATGGAAAATCTCCTCATTAATGACAATATCTATGTGTGTTGTATGGTGACCTATTAGAAGTAAAGCTTAATTATTGCATACTTAGAAGTGCGAAGGTGGAAGTTACGGCTAAGAACATTTAAGGATTGGAGGTTTCGTGAACGAACCAAGCTAGCAGCGTGCGAATTACATTCCATGGTATTTGAAATTAAGACTGGGAAGAGATTGGAGGTTTCGTGAAGGAAGAAAGCTGGCGACGTGAGAATGACATTCCATGCCATTTGAAATTAAGAGTGGGAAGGGATAAGAAAAGCCTTCGCAAAAATTGCATTGATGGCAGAACTTCTCGAGCCTTGCGCGCATCAATGACAGCTTAGACGGTGTCTGCACGATGACCTGTTAGCATTAAAGATTTAGAAAGAAGACATATATACATACATATATATATATGTGTGTGTGTGTGTGTGTGTGTGTGTGTGTAAACACTATTTTTTATTATGCACACGTGCGAAGGTGACGAGCAGGGGGAAGAGCAAGCAAGGAAGGAATGGCCAAGTATGAAAGTGCATGGTGAAACTGTTGAGTGTCCAATGCTGAAACTACATGAGTCGAAATTTTTCAGCTAAGAAAACCAAAGGGGTGGGTCCGACTCCCACTGCATATTTCATAATCCATGTGCAACACCAACTCTGTGGTTACTAGATCAATATGTGTAGAAAGGAGGCAAAACTAAAAATGTACCTTCATAAAGTATGGACATGAGATTTTATAGAGCATGTACAGATATGGCATTCCATACTTGGGGTTCTCGAGCGAGCGGGATCAAAAAAAGGCCTCTATTGTTCGGTGTTCTACAAATAGCACACACAGTTCTGCAATATACAAATAGACAAGCGGACTTGCGGGGTGGCTGACATTTTATAGACCATCCACATTTTCTGGATTGCAGGTTCTTGGGCTGGTAGGGTCAAAAACAGGGCTCTATTGTTCGATGCCTTACAAATCGCTTATGATAATAAATTGACAAGCGGATTTGTAGGCTGGCTGGCTAAACATTCTACTCCAAGGTTGGCAGGCTCCCAGAAATGAGTAATACATACCAAATATGGACAGATCCCTTATTCCATACTTAGGCACTTATTTGGATCGCGGACTTGCAGACTGTACATTAGGTCCATTTTCTCCATATAGAAATTGGGTTCTCGGGCTGGCGGGCTCAAAATTTCCTAAGCAAAGCAAAGGGCTTCGTCCGACTTCCAGTGCATATTCCATAATTCATGTGCAACAATGGTTACCAGATCAGTGTGTGTAGAAATAAGGAAAAACTAAATATGTACCTTTATAAAGTATGGACATTAGATTTTATAGACCATGTATCGATATCGCATTCCATACTTGCGGGTTGTCAGGCGGGAGGGGTCAAAAAATAGGCATCTATTGTTTTGTGTTCTACAAATAGCACATACAATTCCGCGATATACAAATTGACAAGCGGACTTGCAGGGTTAAAAACGGGCCTCTATTGTTTGGTACCTTACAAATAGCCTATGATAATAAATTAAGAAGCGGATTTGCGGGCTAGCCGGCTTAACATTTGTCAATTGACAAGAAGATTTGGGAGTTGGTTGGCTGAACATTCTACTTTTACTGATTTCCGCGATATACAAATTGACAGACTCTAGTGCTGGCGGGCTCCCAGAAATGAGTACTACATACCAAATATGCACATATCCCTTATTCCATAGTTAGACACTCATTTGGATCAAGCACTTGTGGGATGTACATTATGCCTATAATGTTCTGTGTCCTGCAAATAAAACTCATAGTTGGGCGATATACAAATTGACAAGTGGACTTGTAGGTTGGCAGGCTCGGCATTGCATTTCTGATGGATGGCGAACGTTCAGGGTAGCGGCCTCTAGTTGGAAAAAAAAAAAAAAACACATAGTTGCAAACAAGTTTGACAAATACAGAGAAAGTAAACGAAAAATTGTTTACTATGGAACATAGGCAAAAAAAGAATGCACCTTTGCATGGATTCATCTACATCTCTGGGTAGAAGTTCTTTGCGCCGTCTAGTTTTCCTGTCTGTTTCTATCAACAAAGTACAAAACAAAAGGGATATGAACATAAGTTCAGATGTTAAGAAAAAGGCAGCTACTATGTACATATACAAAAAAAAAAAATAGAATAAGATGAATGGAGTCACAAATAGTTTTTGGGAGGATGCACCTTTTTTTTTTTTTGCACAATGTATATTTTATAATTCGAGTAGAACACGGTCTGTATACTCACCAGAACGATATGTGTAGAAATCAGGGATACAGATATGCTTTGAAACATAGAAATATGAGTTTGCAATAAGTTTGATGTATATGTCATAATTCAAGTGCAATACCAATTGTATCATGATCAGACCAATATGTGTCTAAGACAAGCATATTGTATTGAGGAAGGGGCACATTGGACCAGACATGGTCAATAAGTGTGTTTTGCAGATGACCTGTGTTGTTCAAAAGAAAGAGGAGATTGTGTTTGCACATGTAGTTTTCCAATTCTTTTGTTCTGCCAGTATTTTGTAGAATGTCAATATTGAAGTCTCCTACAAGTACAATGGGTCCGTTCAGATGGAAATGACCCAATGCATTGGAAATAACATGCACTATGTTGGAGAATGTTGCATGGGGAGCAGCATACAGATTCAGTATTGCAACTTCTGTTTCATGGGAAAAAAAAATTGCAACCACCAGTTCAACATTTTTTTCTTCGATATGTATATGGTCCAAAATTGGTACATGTTTTTTCACCAGTATCATCACCCCATGTGTAATATAACTTGATATGCAATTGTGATTTGGGAATTGTTCATTCTGCATGCATAATGCCATGTGTGTTTCCTACAAGCACAGAATATCGGATTTTTTTATATCATAGTCATTCAGTATATCATCCATGTGTGCATTTAAGCTGCGTGTGTTAAGCGAGAGAATTGATACAGATGAATTTGTTTGTATTGATTGGTAATCATAATGCAGTTGCCATTTTGCAGTGGTCCTGAGTCATTCCATTTCAATATCAACTTTATGTTTCACTTTGAAGTTATCTTTTGTGAGAGGACTTAGTAAATACAAGGAGTCTATGCTTCTGACACAGGATAGTGTTGTGTATACAAGTCCATGTATGCGAATTGCAACAGGCTGAAATGCAACATTACCAAGTGTTATTCCTTGTGATCTGTGGACTATACGTGCACATGCAAGTTTAATCGGAAACTGTTTTCGAATCTTCAGTTGACCTGTCTTTGTTGATGTCGATACTAGCTTCGATATTCGCAAAATAGGTGTCCAATAACTTCCAGTGTTTGAATTATATAGATAAGACAACTTGTTTGCTTGTCGCTTGCCTATATGCGGTTCATGGAACTTAATCCAAAGGACATCCACTTTTTCTATCTTCGTATAGCCTTTCAGTATTCCATCTGCACCATTCACCAAGCCATCCTATGAATCATAGTTGCAGGCATATATTTCAACCAGCATTTCTAATTTGAGGACAAGCTGCAAAGGCAAAGTGATTGAATGTTCATGACGTGGCACATTTCCATGGTTGTCTTCTTCCAGGTCAATCGAATCGATGATGATATCATCGCCAGGCATGTGCAATAGCATGTGGTTGTTATGTTTTGCAACATCCTTATTTATGTAGAACAGGTAAGGGAACGTTGGGTTTGTTGGTGCAGGCCGTAAGCACCTCAAATTGATATAGGTCAATGTTTGGTTGTTTGTGCGCATTCTATTCAGAATTGCAATGAATGTTTCATCTGTCTGGCGCATTGTAATATGCAACTAAAATCATTTCATATTGTCTCTCCAGAAGTCATGGGTGATTGTTTCCATGTTAATGGTAGGTTGTTCAAATATCAAAGAATCTTGGATGGGCTATGTCTGGTAAAGATCCCCACAGAATATCATGTCAATGTTTCCAAAGTATTTCGTCTGCACATGTTTTATGCTTCTTAGTCAGTTGTCAATGGAATACAAGAATCGACTCCCAATCAAAGATGTTTCATCTATAAAGACAAGTTGGAGTTCCTCATAAAGCTTAGATAATGTATCCAACATTTCCTTGCTAAGTGGAAGAAACTGTGACTTGTTAAAAGGCATTAAAAATGCAGAGTGGATTGTTGTTCCACCAGCATTGTATGCATTTTTTCCTGTGTATGCAACTATTAGGCCCTTTGGTTTCATAGGATCAAAGGAATTGTTTGAATCATAGATTCGTATAAGCATTTGGAACAATGCTTTCGCTGTGAATGTCTTGCATGTTCCTGCTCCACCTGTAAGGAACACATGCACAGGATTGTTCATGTTCAAGCGTTTTTTAAGAGAAATGTCCTTTAGAATTGTTTGTTGTTCTTGATTCAATAGACGTCTTATTCTGTGGTATTCATTATTTTCAATTAGTAAAGGATGTTTTGTAACTTGAAAACCAAGATTGATACGTTTTTCACTTCCAACCGCTGGAGGACGAGGCAAATCTGCTTGTAAGTCATAGGACTCGGAAGGAGTTGTGGTTGTTTTTGGGTTTCTGAATGTCTCATCATGATCGCCAACTTTTTCTAGGTCATTAAGTGCAACTTCTAGATCACCCCATGTTGGATTAACATTGTAGGCAAATCTAGCTTCATTGATGTGCACTATACTCTCAGACGCAACAAACGCAGCCTCCCATGTAGAGAAGTTATGTATCAATGTGTCTTCGTTTTCATCGAACAGAATGTACAACAACGGTTTTTCTCTATAATAGTTTTCATAGTCACAATGTTTATTGTATTTGACAAACCGTATCACAGAGGGTTTTTTTCTTTTTGATATGGATGCACCATTTTTTTGTACTGCGATACAAATTCTACTAAGCAGATATGCCTAATAGGAGATGGACGCTACGTGTAATAATCAATAATAGAGAGACATACCACGTCCTCTGAATTGTCAGGCTCTTGTTGCAGTAAAACGAGTGGTTTAAGCACAAATGTGCGTTTTTCAAGTGGAGATGTGTTTATGAAGACACATTTTCTTGAACTACAAGTGAGGGGCAAGGAAAGTGCAATGTGAACTGCTTGTTGAGCAGACATTTGTTGAAGATTAAGAAATGTATTGCCAAGTGTGTGTATCATTTGTATGGCATCAATATGACTTCTTTCATGTTCTTTGTGTATTTTTTTGAATGCACTTGTCATGTATTTGTCAATCTTCGTCATATACAAGGTATAGTACGATGTTGCAGCATATGCATTCAGCACATACTGCACTTCTGTATTTGTTTTCCACATAACTGGCATGTCCTTGGAGAAACTATTGTTCCAAATATGGGAGAGTTTTCATTTAAGGAAAAGTGTTGGTTGCCTAAGTGTACATTGTATGGCTTGGATGTACTCATCTTCTGATAGATTTCCCTTTGTCAAGAAGGCATCAAAGCTCATCATTTCGTCAAATCCTCCTTGTTCTAGAAATGCGAACAAGGATTTAGATTTCTCAACAACAGCATTGTCCTCTAAACTAACTGGCTCTATGATTCTTGTAGATCTCATTGGTGGCACGAGAAAGTTGTATCTGCAATGCGAGTTTTTTCGTTTTCTACAACTTCTTGTGTGGTAATGTCTATGGACTTTCGCAAGTTCTGGATCCAAATGATTTGTGTTGCATGTTATGTATTTATCCACAAATTTTTCAATCTTTGAATTGTTATCAGCTCCATAGACGGGTGCACCCTCTATCCACTACAGTGCGTGGTCATGTTCATTTCCCCTATTCTAGAATTCAGTCACAAAAACATAGTCCGATATTTTTTCGAAAAATGTTTCATCATGGCATATCAATTGTCTCAAAGCATTTATTCTATGTCTATAGTAACGAGTACATGTCACCGGGTCTTTTCTTATGAGGTAGTCAATGTCGTTATTTTCCAGTGTATTAGTTTCTTTTTTACGTTTCCTGTTCCTATGCAGGTCAGACACGACAGCCACCAATGGATCCCAGCAATGCTATGCACTTGTAAATGTGACGAAAAATGTTGGCGGGCCCAATTGTCGGATCATTGCAAAAATATTTTTTTTGTTTTGTTGAAAATAGTCAGGAGAGGTGCAGATGTTTTTGAAATCTATGTGTCCAATATCAGATTTCAGAATTTTTTCTAGGTTTACTTTGTACTTCACATCCTTGGCCAACAACTTTCTTCCTTGTAACTAGCCTTTTCTTATTCAGACCCACATGCGCAACAGAACTTGCTCTATTGTTATGTGCATTGTTTTGAAAAACAAATTTGTTATGTGACAGGAAAATTAACCGCTTGAATGTAGCAGCTCCCATCGGATTATTTTATGATAACTGAATCATTTTGTAATATCATTGCCACGTGGATATCCATAGAAGAGTGTTGGAAAGTTCATTTCCTCAGCGAATTTGTCCTTGAATATTCCAAGTGGACGTTGCCCCTCGGCATGTGCAATTTTGACACTTTTGTCTTGCAAGTCACAAATGCACTGTGAATCAATGAATCCATGCACCAATGTTCCAGCAGGTGTTTCATTCTCCGATTCATCACTTGTATCAAAATCACTAAGATTTTCGAGTGTCTGCAGAGTTGCCATGTTCTTCTGCGAGAACACTATTCCAGTTGGCATTTATACAAATGTTCACTGCTTTGTATGGGGCCCTGGAACATAATTCATTTAATGCTTTCATAATAGCATGCACACACACTTTGCCTGTCTGATAGGCATTTTTGTATCGCAAGCGTCTTTTCAGAGACACAACGATTGTAATTGTATTGTTAATGAATTGTGGCAATGCTTTTTGCACAACATCTAGTTGAACAAACACATTAATAATTGATCATGTTAAGCCCATCTGGGGTCGTTTATAGCCCCAAGGTCTAATTTGAGAAAATGCAATTCGCAGAGACACAAGTCTCTCCTCAAGTTCCGTAAGCGCACTTACATATGTTAGTGGTGTATTACATCTTATTCGATCAGGGGTTGCAAACTATGGCAGTTTTCCATTTTCAAGCGATCGTTTGCATGGAAGACAAACTTTCCCACTGGAAAATGGTTTATCGTGTGCTGTCAAGCGAAGGTATTCTGCTTGAAAATTAGGCATGAAAGACTTACTGTTTTTTGAAAAATTCAATTGTTCACAAATTGCACATGCAATGGAAGGAGTGTCTTTCATTTGTTTCATGTAGGTCTGTCTTTCATTTTTCTTTCGCAGGGAAGTATGGGTAGAAACGGTTTCCTAGTTTTCATTGCTACTACTGCATGGTGTTACTTGTAGACCACGTACTGGCACAGTTGCATGACCATTCTGGGATATGCGATCGCATATGTTTATGTTTTGTTCTGCACGAACAAATTTTTTTACATTGTGATATGTGAGTTTCTCTCTAAAAGGATGTGTAGCAATGTATTTTTTTCTCTCGCACATGAACCTTTTCAAGTTGTGGTAACTTACTCTACGTTTCTTTCCCAAGGGCATGATGAGCTGGTGACAACTAGGATGAATTTCACTCTCACCTGTCTTCTGAGAAACTAGTTTACGTTTTTTGTTCAAGGCCTTATCATAAGTCGAACGAATTTGACAAATAATTTTTTTCAAATTGTGATAACTTACTCTACATTTTCTGTTTAAGCCCTCTATGGACTCATCACAACTATCATGAATTTTACACATGTTATTTTTGTTCAAGCCCTGTCTTCTAATATCGAAACCGGGAGGAGTTTCATTTTCACTAAAAATCATTCCACGCCTATGCAGATTCGATGTCATTTAGGTGGCATGGACAGTCAACCTTGAACTACCGATATGTCCAAGCAAAGGTTCATAATGGATATGTGTTGTTTCTGTTTTCAATGAGAGGATGTCAATTGTTTGATTGTAATTTGAATCAGTAACCCAGGAATGGAAAGTGCCATCTGGCAAGGGTGACCACACCTGGATATTCACTCTGAATATCATAGACAACCATTGCAAACAGAATTTGCAACCCTCCATATTCCCTTTTTCATATGGAAGCGCCATGTTCACAAGGTATTCCTGCCAACTTCCAACTGTCGGCATATTTTCTATGAGAAATGGGCAAAGGTGTTGATGCAAGCACCTAAAAGCCTATTGGTTGCCGCCTATAATCGCATTGCAAAAGGACTATACAGTGTAAATCCGCAACGATTGAACATCGAACCCCTCTGCCACCAAACATCAAATTGCATTGAACATACTATCTCCACAGCTAGAGACAACATTTGTTGCCAACTGTAAACCATGGCAATCTATGCCATGCAAAATCTGTTTCCATTGCGATTGAAGGTCTTTGCAAATAACGGACAAGTAAATACAAGGACCTTCTATATTGCATATGGACATTTTTTTGTACAGCAGTGGTTCATAATGGCCACTGAGGGCATTGGCATCATGGAACAAGATGCAATATGGATTGTCAGATGCAGTTTTGTTGAATAGTAGATATCTTGTTTTTCTTGTCAATGACCATATGCCAACTGATATATTCAGCCAATTAGACATCCACGGTATACAAAATGTATCTCCCCAAAGTCCCCTCTCATGTGCAAGAAGAAATGGAKATGCAGACAACCGCATCCTTGAAAAATACGTAGTGACATCATGTATTCCATGCAACTGTCGAAGAAAATCAGATTCCAGCTCGTACTCATATGAATGCAAAGCCTCAGCATCGCCATTTTTAAAACAGGTCAAGAAATAATCTATCAATCCATTGCGCAGCTCGGTCGACGAACAACGGAAATTCAATAGAACCTGGAATGTATCGAAAAGGAAATCCCCAACAGTATACGAGAATGCATCCAATCTAAAAAGCCCATTGTTATGCAACACCACGTCAATGTTGTCATTTATAATGGACTGTGTATCTATTTCATACGACTCAACATCTATTGCTTCTTTCATCTCTTCAACTGTCATTTTCAAGCTATTTGCTACATACTTTCAGTTTCTATGAAAACAGAGAAAAGAAGGGGAAAAAAATAAGAAGTAGCAAAACAAAAAAGGAAAGCAAAATAGGGTACCAATCCCCGTATGTATCTTTCAACCTTATTCTTCTCAACTTGAATCCCCCCTAGTCCCCATAGCAGATGAGAAGAAAGTAGATTGAAACTGGAAACTGAACCAAAAAGGAGAAAGAACGCAAATAAATAAAACCATAACTTTACTCAGCAGAAAGAGAACAGGTAGACGCAGTTTTTCGACCCACTGAATAAAAGCATACCCTGCGTCTACACCCCGCCCGATGGTTCCCTCTTCTGATAGCTCCCAACTACTTTTCGTAAAGTCCTATACATTGCAATTTTAGAAAAATCTAGGGACACGACAACCCACATATGAAGACACATGCTTTCCAGGAACAGAAACCAAGAGCACAGACAAAGATGGTCTGCAACAAAATTTTGAGGCAGGGACTCCCACCATTGAAAAACAGCAACAACAGAGAAACTTATCCGTCAACAAAGGATGAAAAGAGCTTAGCTCCAAAAACTGCAAACCGCAACAACAAGTCCAACGGCTTGCAAAGTTGAAGAACAACAAACCAGTGAACAATCACGAAGAGCTTGAACTGCAAGTGCAAGACCTCAACTTTGCAAAGTTGAATCAAACGAGAACCCAAATCATGGAACGAAGCAGCGAACAAGGATCGACCACTCCAGCAGCGATGTCAACCATGAACGAAACTATGTCGCAATGCATCTATACTATAAACATTTAAGACTGGCAGATTTGTTAGGTAAACAGTTAAGACTGTCAGGACCGTCGAAGGGAGTAGACCTGTGCAAGCATTTAAAAAAATATGCAGCGTGGCAGGCATGTTCTCTCGAAGCACGCAACAATAAAGAAAAAATCACACATACTAATTTGGTAGAAAATGTATTCTACCCAACACAAAATGCTAAGGGAAACATTTGAACTAATGCTAGCATTAATCCACCTTCGACCAATGCATAGTAAAATATATGATTCAAAAAGACCAAATAATTTGGATATGCCAACATATTTCACATTGGGAATAGCGAAGGCGGAAATAAGACCTCCAATCCGTTGTCCAATCAGATCTTGACAAAAATGATACTTTTTATTATATAAAAATCGATGTATTCACTTCCCTTGTTCCAACAATAGACAATATGGAAATATTTTTGGTCAATGCACAATCTAATACCAGGTCAACGATTTATCAATCGCTATAGTCCATCTATGCCTACGGCAGGGACTAATAATAATACCTAGAGATTGTCATGTGATGACACAGGAAGACTTATACAAATCAGCAGTGTAGACTTTAATTTTTTAATTTCCCTATACATTATAAAACTTAAAATAATAATAAAACCTAAAAATTGACACAAAACAACTTATAAAAGTCAATACGCCAGATTTTAATTTTTTAAATTTCCCTACACATCATAAAACATCAGATATTAATAATACCTAGAGATTATCCTATAGTGACACAAAAATACTTATAAAAATCAATAGTCACACAACAAATTGAATGGGTAGAAAAATCTAACATAGATATAATAGGAAGCATAGGGGAAAAAAGGAAGAAGGGAAGATTAATACAACAATACATAAAAATCGAAATACAATACAAGAGATTAATAATATAAAATACATACAACACCTATTTGAAAATACTTGGTTGATTTGACGTGAATCAAGGAGATTTAAACTCTAATTCTTTAATAAAACATCTCGTAAAAACAAATCACCCCACAGAATGTAACCAATTATATGCATAGATTGAGTAGGCTACCTCTATGTTGGTTATGTGCAACTTTTGTCAAGAGATGAAAGGGAGAAGAAGGTAGGCACGGTTGGTAGGTGTTATGAACAACTTTTATGTACCACTAGTGTCAATTATCTCTAACCAAAATAAACTTTTTTTTCCCAAGTTAGGTTGAACCTAGGCTAGGACCAACCTCAATGTTGGATGGAAGAACGATATGCCCAAGAGTGGGATGTTGTCACTAGAATTGTGTGATACTCGGTCAAACCTGGACACCCCTTAGGATAGTTTTTCCCCACAAGTGGCTCCCATCCTCAACCCCTCCCCATGAGATTTGAACATATGATCTGATGGGGACTAAACCCCATACAAACCAATTAGTCTACACATCATGGGTATAACCAAAATAAACTAACCTTGGAATAAACAAATAAAAACTGAATTGGAACATGAAATTATATTTTTGAAGATTCTAAATATAACTAAAACTAAATTACTTGCAATATGTTTTAAAATATTCTACAAAGCACACACATCATAAGTAAAAACTCAGTCCATATATGGAGTTGCAACGTCACACTTTAATCAATGCTAAATATTAGATTAATATTGGTAAATTAGTTATTAGATGAACATTAATAAAATCATTTTGGATTTTAGGTTATTTAATGTTTTTGTTTTATTGTTTATTTCTCTTTACTGTGTATCTCTGTTTATCCCACATTCATAAAATAAATGGATGACAAGTTATTATTTAGAAGGAATCCTTCTCTCCTTATTTTTACACCAAGAGACGTATACCTATTGAAAACTTCCATATTAATCAGTATTTTAATTAAAAATATGCAATGTGTGTGTGATATATTTAATGATACATTCATAAAATAAATTGACGACATGTTATTATTTAGAAGGAATCCTTCTCTCCTTATTTTTACGCCGAGAGACATATGCCTATTGAAACTTCCATATTAATCAGTATTTTAATTAAAAATATGCAATGTGTGTGTGATATATTTAATGATAGAAGAATATTCTTCGTCGTTTCCACAAATCAAAGGCCATGATTTAATAATATAACCCTTGTGCATGTCATTCTATGTTCGTTAATCATTAGAGCACCTGATTAACACAGATTATTCATTAACTTGCTTGCCACGTATAGACTACAGTGGAGTATGGCAGGCGACAAGATGGTGTTTTGACAGGTTGTCATTGCACGATGGCGTTTTGGCGGGTTGTCATCGCCTCTCGGAATTCAGCAGCCATGGATTAAGTGGTTGGGCTAGTATTAATGAAACCTTGATTTCCTTTGTGTTTGTGTTATTATGATATGGTATCAAATTCAAGGAGTCCAAAGTTGTATCAAGAGTCTCAAGCCTTCAAAAGAAAAGGTTTCCACTCTTGTGACCTCAACGGTCTAGGTGTCATGGATTCTATGAGATTGTGAAAACCTAGGGACTATTGTTGGCAGAGACAGAACGAAGGATTATTGTGTGACACATCAAAGAGCCAAAAGGGTTTCAGATCATTCAAAACTGAGATCAATTGATTTTCAATTTTAAAAGCCAATTTGAAATACTTTGGTTTTAAAACCAAGTTCTTAAAAAATAGAGAAATCAAATTGATTGTTCGAAGGAGAATATCATACAATAATGAAAGATCAACCATCAAAGAGAGGATCAACCCACACATGAGGTTGTACAACGACCAAGAAAGTTTCATACAACCACCAAGCAAGTTCCATACGCCACCAAGGAGTCACATGTACAATCATCATATAACGGTAACTCAACAACGAAATTTTGTCGAGGATTTTTTCTATATGGACACGATCTATTAAAGTCACACACATACAAATCCATACAGATCGATATAGAACAACAACTATACATAGCCACTATACCCATATGGACGCCACAAGGGTGTAATTGAGAAAGGCTTTCCAATTTCAATGAAAATTCTTTGGATTTTTTACAATTTAGATGTTTTTGGAGAAGATTGGACTTGTTCTTGTTGTATTGTTGCCTGGATTCGTAGATCTAGAAGATTTGGCTATTGATTTGTTTTTTCTTAGCATATCCACAAAGAAATTAATTGTTTTGGTGATGTTTGTTAGTAGATATGCATGATTTGGTGTTTTTTTTAGCAATGTGGTCAAACTTTACGTGTTTTGGCACTGTTTGTGAGTAGATTTGTGTGTTTTTCTACTGATTTTGAGTAGATTTATCAAAATTTGTGGATTTTTGGATTGTTTCTGGTCACATTTATAAAAAATCTACATGTTTTTCAACGATAGATGGCCATTGCAGGTATTTAGAGCCAATTTATATGTATTCTTATTTCGGTTTGCAAATTGAGGAAGGGAAGAAGTATTTTTATCATTTTACTCTGTTTGAATGTCTATTCTACATATTTTACTTGTACCAATAGCCTCTCTACCTAACATCATGTTGGAAGGCAACGTGAGGTTCTCTGGTAAAAACTACAATACATGGAAGTATTATATGTTGGTCATATTCGAGTAGAGGTGTTTCACCGATATTGTCCTAGGTAACCATGAGCTACGAGTAGAGATGAGGACAAGTTTGATGAATGAGAAAGAGAAGAAACAATGTTGCTTAACTTGTTCATGTCAGATGAAATTATTTCCAAGGTTTAAACAAGGAAGACTTCAATGAAGATTTGGAAGCATTTAAGAGAGTTGCATGAGACTTCGAAGAAGGGTGCAACCTTCATCCTGAAGAATATGTTGTTTTCGATCATGATGAATGTGAGCGCATCATTACATGAGCACTTACTCAAAATAAAGGATATCAAAGCCTAGTTATTGGTCATTGGTCTGAAAATGGAAGAGGACATGGTGGTAATCACACTGAAAAGCATATCATGTGCTTATGAGCACATTATTAAAAACATGAACATCACCTCTACGAATATTGACTGAAAGTTTGACGAGTTGTGCAATAAACTCTTACAACAAGACAAATTGAAGAAATTGTCCAATAGTAGTAGTGAGGGAGAGGGTACAAAACAAGCCTTTGCAGCCAATGTCAAGGGAAAAGGAAAATGGACAAAGAAGAAAGGTCAAGGAAACGATGAAGATGTAATTGGAAGTTTAAAAAACATCACATGTCTCCACTATGGCAAGGTGGGTCATATGAAAGCACTATAGAAAGAGGTTCGCTAATAAGAAAACCAACCAAGGAGGACCTCAACACGTGTCACAAAGCATACAAAGGAGTAGTCCTTCTATGCATTCATGGCCAAGAGACAAGCAGATCAACATAGGCCATCTACTTGGTACATCACTTTGGGTTCATCATGACACTTCACCAACAGGTGGGACTGGTTCATGTAGTACACTACTTGTTCATCTAAGGATTAAGTGATCTTCGATGGTGGGAAAGAGTACACAACAATTGGCAAAGGGAATGGATAGATTTTCTTTGGAGGGAAAATGTCAATTTTTGTTTGTGTGTACTATGTGCCAAGCATGGAGCTTAATCTACTATCAGTTAGTCAGATTATGAAAAACAACCCCAACTAGATGTCAACTTTAGCAATAACAAATGCTACATAATTTACAAGGAGACCAAAAATACTATTGCTATTGGTTTGGAGGATCATGCACTGTTCAGACTAGTTGGCATTGGACATGTCAAGGAACATGCATTAGCAATGAAGAGTGCATCATACATCAATACAATTAGGATCAACAATATGGGCATATTAACTTGACCTACTTCTTTCAATTAGCTCAAGAGAATATGCTAGATGGACTTCCTAATATTCAATAACATATTTAGTTTGTGTGGAGCTTGCCAAACAAGCAACATAGAGCACCATTTCAAGATTGGAGAGAAAACAAAGTCCTTCAATTGGTTCACGCAAACATTTGTGGACCAATGAACATGGCATCCATCACTAAAGCTAGGTATTTCCTTCCTTTTGTTGATGACTACAGTAGGAAAATGTAGATGTATTTTCTGATGTTGAAATCTAAAGTGTTTAATGAATTTCAAAAGTTTAAAGTATTAGTAAAAAAAGAGTCAAGTAGCCACATTACCACTCTTAGGTCTAATAATGGTGGGTAATTTTGTGTTAGAATATGAATGGATGTGCTCGTTTTACCATCGACAATATCACTCTTGTCACCCAACCATAGGCTGAAGCCACCCTCCGAGCACCTTGACCTTGACAGAGAGAAGAATCCTGGTAGAAATCCAATAGCCAAGCAAGGCTAATGCACCAAGCAAGAAGTAACCAAAGTTGATTAGAGAGTCCAACCCAAAACTGGCGCAATACCTTCTCTAGGATTTGCACACAAGACTGCCAGACTGTAGTGCGCACAAGTGACTTTCTGCGATTCTGAGAAGTGTGTCAAATGAGAGACTGGTGCCCTGTATTTATAGTAATCATGGCAAGCTTGCCTGGGCTGACTTCTCATTCTGGGTACTAATTAATTCATATTAATTATCTCTCTTCAACCGACATCTCTTCTAGGGTTACGTTCATTTCTTTTCTTTCTTCCGGAACATTCTAATCTTGTCAAAGGTCACAATGGAGATTCATATCTCCCGAAGCTACCATAATATCAACACTCCCTCCTAGCTAGGGAGGTATGGTCTTGAGCACAAACAGACCATTCAACTGGTAGCATTACGAGCACTGTCATTATTATCCAACTGGATAATCTCCATGTTATGAACATAAATATACATATACCATAGATATTCATAACATAATACTTAATAAATAATAATTATTAATAATGAAAGGTCATGTCTCAAAGGACATGACTATTGGTAAAGGGCACCCCTGCGTGGGTATATAAACGAGCCCTCATTCTCAATTGTAATCATCTATCTTATATCTTATCTTATATTATCTTATCTATTCATATTTTATATATTCATATATTATTTACAGTGCTACATGGGTTACTATGTTATATTCCAAGTATTTTGGATAATTCTTGTGTGAGCGAACTTTGTTCGTCTCATTTGGTATCAGAGCTGCGTTTTTCTGATCCTGACCTTTGGCCACCCTCTTTATCAAATCTTGTCTGATCCGGCTTTTAGCCAAACCCATCGTTTCAGAGTTTCTTTGAGAAATCTGGTCTTTGACCACCAACGGGGCCTTTGGCCAAGAAAAAATCAAATTCTAAAAATAAATAAAAAAAGAAGAATAAGTACATAGAAAAATATATATATATATATATATATATATAAGATTCAAAAGATCCATATTTATAGAAGAAAAAAAATAAAAGAAAAATAAAAGATAAAAGAAAAAATTAAGTAAATATATATATAATAATAATAATCTATTTTTAAGGTCATGGTCAAGCCAGTACACCAAATTGGTGTATGAGACCCCCTTGTTTTGTGGGACAAGGGACCCCCCTCCACCCAACGATTTGACTTTCGTAAAATCTACGAAGATATACATACCCTACATATATTATTAAAAACTTAAAAAAAAAAAAAAAATATATATATATATATATATATATATATATATATATATATATATATATATATATTATATAAAAAATTTAAAATTTAATTATAAATAAATAAAAATAAAAAACCCGCTCACACCTCCCGTAGCCCTCACGTCCCCGCTCACTCCCTCACATCCCCGTAACCCCTCCCCATTTCCCACGACCTGGCCCTAACCCTCTCCCACACCCGTTGTCCCATTCCCGCAGCCTTCCCAATCCATCCCAAACCTGTCGCACCACTCTGTGACCATTTCCCATCCGTTACCCATTCTCCCCCTTCATCATTCCCCCGCAACCCTATCCGCTACCCCCCAATCCCTGTCCGCTACCCCCCAATCCCTGTCCGCTACCCCCGATCCATGCCCGCTACCCTTTCAAGACCCCTACCCACTTCCCGTTCGCTTCTACCCTGATCGGTTCGTATCTGTTTAGAATAACTATCGGAGCCTTTAATCACTGACGAAAGAGGCTTAAAGTCTACAGAAATAATCTATTTGACGAGAGAGAGCGCCAATTGGTAATGCCACCTTTTTTATCTTCGCGACCTTTGGCAATTGATTAGTTAAGTTACAAACAAACTCTAAAACCACGGCCATTATATTTTGTGAAGAGCATTTTACCAACCCAATTGCCTCGAAAGCCGCACTTGGCAAGGTAAAGTCACGACCTTCAACATGTAATCGTCGGTCAAAACATTCGAGATAACAACACCATCATTTGCAATCTAGGGAATAGAAACATTCTGAATTCGACCTTTCATAATTCGATTAGCAAGTTTATGAAAGAGATAACTTGTCATAAGTTATATTAACTAAATTTAATAAAAGGAGTTGGGCGTACTATATGAGTGAATACAAGCATTTAAAAGGTTATAAAAGTTATTATATAAAGGCTTATAAGTGAAAAGACATCACTACTATGAAAAGTGAAAAAATAAATTAAGTTAAAAGTATAGATTAAGTAAATCATCAGTAAAAACTAAGATATTTAATATATTGAGAAAGGTATTTATAAAAAGTGTTTTAAATTCAAATGATTGAATGCGACAACTTTTGAAAGGTGTTATTAAAAGTTATTTACTTATTGTTGACTAAAGGGGTATTCAAGTTCTTTAAACTCCTAAATAAAAAAGTAATAAATATATCTACATATTTACAAGGAAGAGTAAAGAGTTTCATCAAGTGGAAATAAAAAGTTATATCTACTTGTCGTGCATAAATTGCTAAAAAGAAATTTTATATTTCCAAAGAAGTCATTGAAGACCTTAATATAAGGTGATTTCGTGAAACTTTAAAAATTATTTTTTCTAAAAAAGATTGAAGAAACATTTAAAAAAATCATTTATTATGGAAGGATATCAAGACAACTTAGACATCCAATCACGAATATTGGAAGGAGAACTAGGACATTATAAAGCAARCAATCAACAATTACAATTTGAAATTGAGAAAGAAAAATATTTTAATGGGTTAACACAGAAAGATAATCGTTACTTCAAAGAGCGTAATCGAGAACTCATTGCACAAAATGAAGAACTAAAGATCGAAAGACAAAAAATGGACCAAGACTTAATAGAACGAAATGAGGAAATATTACGATTAAAAAATCATAATCAAAATCTACTAGTTAAAATCAAGAAGTCAAAAGACAAGAAGCAAGGGAATACAAATTTAGAACAAGAAAATCGAGCTCTCAAGGAGAAATCAACCGAAAAAGAGGAAGAAAACTCCTGCCTAAGGAACCTTAATCAGAAGTTACTAGAACAAATTAAAAGCTTAAAGGATGAAAGTAGGGAGAATCTAGAATCAAAAAATAAAGATGACAAGTCAGAAGATAAAGAAGAACTTTTACGATTAAGACGACATAATCAAGATTTATTAACTTGGATTAAAAAGCTCAAGCACGATAAGAAGTCTTTACAAGGAGAGCTATATCACAAAACATCATTAATCGACAAGGAAACAATGACTGATCCAATAGAGAATTTATCCGACATTCAAATCTCGACTATAGAAAAAGGAACCAATACAAAGTCAAATAATGCCCATATTCAAAAGAATGTTTACGTGGACAGATCACTACAAACATCAAAAGAATATGATTCCAAGGAAAAGTCACAAGAGATTAGGATGCCTTATCATCATCCAAATCACAAGAGTCATTATGACCAACGATTAGGAGAAGAGGAAAATAAACAATGTTCTTCTTACCAACAAATAAAATACCACACTGAAAAAGAACGAAGACAAAATCAACAACTTGGAACAATCAATCATCCAACAATTCCAATGAAAGTAGATTTGGGATGGATCACTCCCCAAAAGATGCAACACCTTAGTTTGGGGATTCGAAGGTTATATCATCTTGTTTCGTCGAGAGTCGCAACTACAAGCACAGAAGATTTGAGAAGACATTGTGTGCCAGAACAAAAGTTCAAAGGGAAGCCTTCCAGTGATTATGCTTTGAGGACAAAGCATTTTTAAGGGGAAGGCAATGTTATGAACATAAATATACATATACCATAGATATTCATAACATAATACTTAATAAATAATAAATAATAATAATGAAAGGTCATGTCTCAAAGGACATGACTATTGGTAAAGGGCACCCCTGCATGGGTATATAAACGAGCCCTCATTCTCAATTGTAATCATCTATCTTATATCTTATCTTATCTTATCTTATCTATTCATATTTTACATATTCATATATTATTTACAGTGCTACATGGGTTACTGTGTTATATTCCAAGTATTTTGGATAATTCTTGTGTGAGCGAACTTTGTTCGTCTCACTCCATGACAACAGGTACAATATCAATTGATAGAAAACAATTGTGTTTATCCATGGTAGTACACAACTACTCAAACCGTGACACATAGTCACAAATAGTGGAACGTATCCACCACCGTAGCATATCTCTACTGTCTGGAGACATGCAGTCTCCATAACAATCATTTGTTATCAACCTGCACATAAAATATTGTTATGATATAAACTGAATCATCTGGGCCATTCTTTCACTCACATTTGTGAGATCTGAAAGATCATCTACCCTCAGAGTATAACATCAATGATGGGTTATCTGGACTATTCTTCTCAAGCAAAAAAGAATAACTATCCTGATTTCTGAGCTTGGACCATTCCCCACCCTGGGCCATTCCTCCAGCACTAAACAAAGTGCAACCTAGAGAGAATGAGTCTGCCCTAAGGAATGCCTAACCCTGATTGTTGAACCTGGATCATTCCCCACCCTGGGCCATTCCTCCGACACTAAACAAAGCGCAACCTAGAGAGAATGAATCTGCCCTAAGGAATGAATGTCCGGACCATTTCCAAAGGAAATGATTGTCCTGCACCAACCTCCAAATGGACCATTCCCCATGTTAACCACAATGGGAAATCGTTGTCCGACAAGGCGGGCCAGTCTTCTTAAGTAACCCTCAAGAAGAGAGACTGCCCTAAACCATTCCCCATGTTAACCAGAATGGGAAATCGATGTCTATGGTACATCAACAATCCATCGAACCATTTTCATTACGAAAATGACTGTTCAATCTGGACCATTTTCCGAACTAGAAAATGCTTGTCCGTCAGAAATCTCAAACCACTTTCCGAATTGGAAAGAATCTGCCCAAGCTGGACCATTTTCAAACTTGAAAATGACTGTCCTCAATTCAATAATATGTCAGTGCTCCCTCCCAACCTGGAGAGTCATTTCTTCCCTTTCAACTAAGGGAGTTATTTCCACGAACCCCAATTTGTTTCGGAAATATGCAAACTTTATTCTGGACAGAGGCTTTGTCAGATATATGTTGTCTTATCATCTGTAGGGATATACTGGATCTTTACTTCTCCTTCCTGGACTTTATCTCTAATAAATTAGTATTTGATCTTAATATGTTTCAACCTTTCATGAAACACTGGGTGTTCTGATAGTCTTATACAACTCTGATTGTCACAATGTATTATGGTTGAATTTGGAACCTGATCAAATAAATCGGAGATTAGTTTTCTCAGCCATATTGCTTATGTGCATGCCTCACATGCTGCGATATATTCTGCTTCGGTTGTGCTGAGTGCGACAGACTTATGTTTCCTGCTGCCCCAAGATATCATAGCGGAGCCCAAGCTAGAACACATCCCTGAAATACTTTTTATGTCTTCTGCACTTCCTGCCCAATCTGAATCTGTAAATCCATGAAGATGTATACCACTGGATGTGGTATATCTTAAGCCATAGTTTATTGTCCCACGAATATAGCTTAAGACATGTTTTGCAGCTATCCAATGCCCATGTCTAGGTTCCACCTGGAACTGGCTTAGTGTATTCACGGCAAAGCAAATGTCGGGTCGAGTATTTACCAAATACTTCAATGATCCAATCAATCGTCGATATAGTGATGGATCTACTGGATCAGAATCTGAATCTCTTACTTTTGTTATGTCTGTAGTCATAGGAGTGTCCATGGATTTGCAATCCATCATTCCAAACTTCTGGAGAATCTTTATTGCATACTTTCCTTGTCCAAGGAATACTTCACCATGCTTCTGCCATACTTCTAGTCCCAAGTAATAATGCATGAGACCTAGATCTTTCATATCAAATTCAGAAGCTAGTTCCTTTTTGCACTGGATGATAAGAGATTATTCACCTGTTAGGAATAGGTCGTCAACATATAGTAGTAGAATCACAGGTGCACTGTTCACGACTTTGTAATAAAGGTTTGGATCTGTATGAATTTTGGAGAAACCAAGTCTCGTTAGATAACTGTCTGTTCTGGCATACCAAGCTCTTGGAGCTTGCTGGAGTCCATATAAAGCTTTCTTTAATCTGCAAACGTGAGTGTCTCTGGAATGTACTTCAAACCCTTGAGGTTGTTCAATATATACTTCTTCTTCGATTACTCCATTAAGGAAAGTTGTCTTTACATCCATCTGATGTAAACTCCATCCCATGGAGGTGGCAAGAGATATGATAGCTCTAATGGAAGTATATCTAGCCACTGGAGCAAATGTTTCGTCATAGTCTTCTCCCTCCTTCTGGGAGAACCCTCTAGCTACGAACCTTGCCTGATATTTATCCACGCTTCCGTCAACTACATGTTTGATCTTATATACCCATTTTGAAGTTACCACTGATTTTTCTTTAGGTCTAGACACAATTTCCCATACATCATTTTTCATGATGGATTGGTGTTCTTCCGTCATAGTTTCTTTCCATTGTTTATTTTGAGCTGCTTCTTCAAACGTGGCAGGTTCTTCATCTAGAAGCTTTGTCATACATGTTGCATAACTTGAGAATCTTTTAGGCTTCTTACTTTTTTTGAATGTCCCATCTAGGACCTTGAGTCTTTCTGCTTCTTGTAAGGTAGCTTCAAGCCAAGCTGGTCGTTTCTTGTTCTTAGGTACGGTGTCTGAATCAATGGTTTCACATGGTTGCATTGGATAATCAATTTGTTCATTTTCGTCATTCTGGTTTTCTGTGCTTCTTTCAATAGGTTCTTCATACTCTTCTTCTTCTATAGTTTCTTCTATGGATTTCTTGAAAGCCATATTTTCATTGAAGGTAACGTCTATGTTGACTTCAATCTTATGTTGTTCAGGAATATAGATTCTATAAGCTTTGGATGATTCGCTATATCCCATGAATATGCCCTTCTTTCCTAAGGGTTCTAATTTATTCCTTTTGTCCTTGGGAATGTGAGAGTAAACAGAACATCCAAAGATTCTTAGGTTTTCCACATTAGGTTTCTTACCTAAGAAGGCTTCTTCTGGAGTCATGTCCTTCAATATGCAGTGAGGACTTCTATTCTGAACACATATTGTTGTCATGGTTGCTTCTCCCCATAAGAACATGGATAAACTTTGATCGCTTAGTAGTGCTTTTACGGTTTCTTCAATAGATCTGTTCTTTCTTTCTGCTACACCATTTTGTTGAGGATTATGAGGAACAGACAACTCCCTCCTAATCCCCATCGATTTGCAGAATGCAACGAATTCCTTTGATGTGTATTCTCCTCCATTATCTGTTCTTAAGGTTTTGATCTTCTTGTTTGTGAGATTCTCTATCTCTGCTTTGAATTCTTGAAATATGTTGAATACTTCGTCCTTTGTCTTTAGAACATATAGCCAAGTCTTTCTTGAGTAATCATCTATGAAGATTACGTAGTAAAGAGATCCTCCTAGAGATTTGACTGGCATCGGATCGCAAACATCTGAGTGTATCAGATCTAGAATCTCCTTAGATATATTGTTGCTGCTTGGAAATGGTTTCTTGATATTCTTTCCAAGAGCACATCCTTTACAAATTCCTTCATGTGTAGACTACAATTCTGGTATTCCTTCAACCATCTTTTTGAGAAAAGGCAATGCTTGATAGTTAATATGAGTGTACCTTTTGTGCCAAAGTTCATTGGGATTGACTTCATCATGTACGATGGCTTCTTCATTTTGTTCTAGTAGTCTGTATAGATTTCCTTCACAGGTTCCAATAACCCTAGCATTCTCTATGTTGGAGTCTTTATGCCAAGATAACACTTTTCCATCTACGAAAGCTATTTGGTTTCCTTTGTCTTCTAGGAAAGATATGTATACAAGATTCTTTTCTAAACTAGGTACATATAAAACATTGCTTAAGTGAATATTGTTACCTGTTTTCAACTTGACGAAGGCTTGTCCAAATCCTTCCATTGGGTAAGTGCTTTTGTCTCCAAGCTCTACCTTGTACGATGTCTTCTTCTCATTTAAATTTGAGTCTAGCTTGATCTCCCGTCATATGCCTCAAAGCTCCACTATCAATTATCCACATGTCATCTTCAATCGTTCATGTGAGTGTTGAGTAGTGTAGAAGACTAGTCTTTTCACTCATGTCTTCGGTTGACTGGTGACTGGTCATGCCTTGATCCAAAACTTCAACTCTGACGTTTATGTCTTCTGAGAGTGCCAAAAGGTGCGTTGAATAGGATGCACTTGAATAACTTCTCCTTGAGCGAGATGCTCCATCACAAGGTGTCAAATCTGGGTTTTAGGGTTTCTACAACTGCTCCTGCTAGTAACCCTAGCGACGGTGTCTTGGAAGCTACTCCTGGTAGTAACCCTAGCGGAAGTTCTTCAGCAAGCTAGTATCCTAATGGCTATGCTTCCTTCCAGTGGTTAGACTGAATGAAGGAGGTGTGGGCCCATAACCTGTTAGAATATGAATGGATGTGCTTGTTTTACCATCGACAATATCACTATTGTCACCCAACCATAGGTCGAAGCCACCCTCCGAGCACCTTGACCTTGACAGAGAGAAGAATCCTGGTAGCAATCCAATAGCCAAGCAAGGCTAATGCACCAAGCAAGAAGTAACCAAAGCTGATCAAAGAGTCCAACCCAAAACTAGCGCAATATCTTCTCCAAGACTTGCGCACAAGACTGCCAGACTACAGTGCACACAAGTGAATTTCTGCGATTCTGAGAAGTCTGTCAAATGAGAGACTGGCGCCCTGTATTTATAGTAATCCTGGCAGGCTTGCCTAGGCCAACTTCTCATTCTGGGTACTAATTAATTCATATTAATTATCTCTCTTCAGTCGACATCTCTTCTAGGGTTACATTCATTTCTTTTCTTTCTTCCGGAACATTCTAATCTTGTCAAAGGTCACAATGGAGGTTCATACCTCTCAAAGCTACCATAATATCAACATTTTGTTCCAAAGAAATTCAAACATTTTTGTGTTAACCATAGGATGAAAAGACAGTTCACTACACCCAACACTTCATAGCAAAATGGAGTGGTTAAAAGCAAGAACTGCAATATCAAAGAGATGGTCGGATGTATGATGGAGAATAAGTGTGTTCCCAACAGGTTTTGAGCTAAGCCAATATACATGTTGAATAGATTTTCAACGATGCCAGTAAAGCAGAAGATTCTAGAGAAAACATGCTCAAGGAGGAAGCCCAAAGTCAATCATCTTAAGGTCTTTGGTTCTATTTCCTATGCTTGAATTCCATATGAGAAAAGAAACAAGTTAAACCCTAGGAGTAAAAAATCGATGATCACATGGTATAGCAACAGTCATAAAGCTTACCAATTGGTTGATGTTGACATCAATCAATTGTGTTTCAATAGATATGTTGTAGTTGATGAGAAAGTTGGTCCTTTCCATACTTCTTCAATGATCAAAATAACAAAAAAACACCTATTGCATCGAAGGATTTAGATATCAAGCTTCAAGCAGCTCCACTTGAAAGGGGGGAGGATCTTGAGAATGAGTTTTCAGGATCTAATTTTGATGATACTGATACAGGTACAAATAGCCCAGATCATGGTGACAACTTCGATTTGGATGGAAAGGATCCCTAAAAGAGACCAAAGTGGTGGCACAACACCATTGGAGATGTTTGGATGGGTGAAATGATCGAGGGACAATTATTGAGAGGTAAGAACAAACAAAAAATGAACACGATTAAATTTTCTTTGATGGCCAATGTTCAAGAAGTATATGAACCACAGGGGATTAAGGAGGCAAAAGGAAGACCTAAATGGCAAAAGATCATGATAGCTAAACTTGAAAGTCTAGGGGAAAATTAGGCTTGGGATCTCACACCTCTTCCACTAGGGAAGATACCCATCCACTGCAATGGGTACAAGGTCAAGTACAAGGCAGATGACACACTTAACAAGTATAGGGCACAACTAGTTACAAAAGTGTTCTCTCAGCGAAGGCATCAACTATGAGGAGACCTTTTCTCCTACAACAAAGATGAGCACCATCAAATTAGTTCTAGCCATGGTAGCATAGTTTGGATGGAAGGTCCATCAGATGAGCGTGAAGAGTGTCTTTCTCAATGGAGAATCAGAGGAAGAAGTCTACATGTGCCAACCACAGGGTTTTCAAGTTCCAGGGAAAGCGCATTTTTCTTGCAGACTAAAAATGGCTCTATATGGCCCGATGCAAGCACCCAAGGCATAGTACATTAAAATTGATAGGTATTTGGGTGAATAGGGGTTCCAACAAAGTCCTTTAGATCCCAATCTATATGTTAAAATCATAGGCAATGAGATCATCCTTCTGGTCATATATGTGGATGATATAATCATTACTAGTGAGGGAAGTGATGTAGAACACATCGAATCTAATATGAGTAAAGTTGTTGGCATGTCTAATCTTGGATTGCCTAGGTGTAGAAGTTTGGCAAACATGTAGCAATATTTTTTTCTTACAAACAAAACATGTGGGGAGTTTACTTGATGCGTTCAAAATGACAGTGAAAAATCTCATCTATGCCTATGGAAAAAGGGTTGAAACTTTTAGCCAAGACAAACTCTAAGGCAATTAATGAGTCAGTCTACAAGGAACTAGTGGGGAGCTTAATATATCTTACAACCAATAGGTCTGATTTGAGTTATGTTATGAGTGTTATTTCTAGATTTATGGCAACAACAAAGATATAACATTTGACTATAGTGAAGAGGGTGTTGAGATATGTGAAGAAGGGGACACTTGAATTCAACATTCTATACATCAAAAGAAAAGACACTAGGATGTGTATGTATACAAATTCAGATTAGGCAGATTCTATGGATGACAGAGAATCTACTTCTTGGTATGTTTTCAACCTTGGCAAGGATGCAATCACATGAACCAACAAGAAGCAACATGCAATAACTCTTTCATCAACAAAGACAAATATCAAGGAGCAGTGAAAGGTGTGTGTGAGGTAGTTTTGTTCAGGAGGATCCTTTCAAACATGATGATGGTTTAGAAAAATCCAACACCCTTGTTTTGTGACAATCAAGGGTTGCTCAAAGTAGCCAAGAATCCAATTTTCCACGAGCAGACCAAGCATGTTGAAATACATTGTCATTTCATCAAAGAACTTGTATAAGATGGAACTAGTGAATTGCAATGTTATCCAACAAAGGACCAAATTGCAAACATTTTACCAAGCCTTTGGGTCTTGACAAATGAAATGAACAAAGTTCATTTATTATAGCAACATCCAACATAATAAGGACAATAGATAGAAAAATATATAGGGAAAATAAATAATTGAATAAAATAGAATGATGAGATGATTACAAAGACCTGCATAACAATATATATACACATTGACAGGTCACGAGGTTGAGGAGTCATGTCCTTCCACATTCGATCATGTCTTCAATTAGGATGTGACACTTCATCTATGTGTGTGTGTGTGTGTGTGTGTGTAATGTTCATTTCATTGCTTCTCCTTATAAATGCTTTGTTCTCAAAGCATATTTAAGGTAAGACTTTATCTCTTGTTCTGTGAAATATTCAAGTCAAGCAAAAAAAACTAGGAGCTTCATTGTCATATTACCACCATATATCCATCTTAACCTTAGATCTATCAAGCACCAAGAGGCATCAAATTTTTTGAGGTGTAAATATTTTTATCATTTAAGAGAGACAAATGCACATAAAGAGAGGGATAACAATATTTTTAAATATCATATCTATAGTATTTCTATTGATATGTAAATTCGGATCTCTTTTTTTCTCTCTATATAGTAGTTTTTATAGTAAGTGTATATATCAAATCTATGTTTCATATACATAGAGATTTTTTTTATTCCTGTATTTGGCTCACATATAATATTACTATTATTTGTTAAAAGTATTTTATTTTTTTAAGCTGACATATAAACATTATCCATGTGACATCTCTATCATACAGAGCTGTAAATGCACCTTGCTAAGTGCAATTATTGTAAATATTGGACTGAACAAATAATATCAAACTTTTTTCCTCGGAGTATAAGCCAAACACTTTCCCTGCGAGGTTGATGGTGGTACACAAGCATCATAACAAAATGGCAATTCCTGTCATTTATAGTAAGCAGTTTGCTTTGACAAGGTTCAAATGACCAACAATGTATAGAAGTGTGTCGTCTTCGATGTAATTAAAGTGTCCAATTATCTAATTGCATCTTGATACACACTTGCATGTTTTTTTAACCCCGTCAATGAACTCCAAAGAAACAACATTTCACTCTTTATATTTCCTCTTGGTGGAGTTTATAACAAAGCATACTCGCAGCATCTCCTTCAATACTATTCATGAAAATCTGTATCCATGATTAAGGAACAAAGAATCTTTAATTTTGAAATGCAAAACTTTAAACAACATTCACAAGAAACTGCCAAATTTAAGGAAGCATCCAGTTCATCTTCAAGGAAGGAAACAAGTCATTCATAATCATCACATAACCATTCGTCTTATCCATGCTTCATACAACAGAAAATATGCTTTTCTCAATTTTCAAAATACCAGTATTCATGCTTGGTTTCTATCTTTGACCTCCATGTACCAAAATACGAGATTCCAAATGTAAAAGAGAGCAATGCATGCCATTTTAGCTTCAAACTTTCCAATTCTTCTATACTGACTGAAACTGAGGAAAATGTAAAATAGACTAGCAAAAGCAAGATGCCCCTCCAAGGGATGATGTTGTCGGAGATCCAAAGAAAGATGGAGATGAAGACGTTCTGCCAAAAATACTGAATGAGGTCACCGGAAAGGGTGAGCTAAAGGCAGAACCCGATGAAGTGCCAAATGTGGTCACACCAAATCCTGGAGAATTATTGTAAATAGACTATAAGACCATGAAGCTGTAAAGGATATGCAGCAGAAGCTTGAACAAAGGCAGGTATTGTTGGACCAAAGGCATTTATTGCACCAAATGCAGGGGTTGTGGTGCCAAATGCTGGAGTCGAAGTGCATCCAAATGCAGGTGTGCCTGGTGCACTGAAAGCAGACGGACTGGTCGCACCAAATGGTCGAGTCCCAAAAGCTTGTTGCATCTGACAAAAATTACTTCCAAAAGGATTTGATTGAGCAGGACCTGGTGATCCAGATACTCCAAATGCAGAAGTTCCTGCATATAAAAAATGATAGTCATGCAAATGTACAATGCCAACTTCTCTAATTAATAGTTCAAAGTCCCTCGTTTCTAGTTAATCATCATGTACTTTACTTGAATCTCAATCACCAATGATTTGCAATTGAGATTGTGTTGCATGTGTTTTGATCTGGTAATGTTTTTTTCACCATTAATCCCCCATCCTGTTTGTTACGCTGTCCTGTATTGGACTTTACTGGCTTGCCTTCTGCCACAGTCTCCAAATCATTTATGCTTCAGTCAGGACCTGACGTCAGATCATTTGATCTGAACTCAGCTCTGGTAACTTACAGCAACACTGTCGCTGGATATAGGAGAATGACGGTCCATACAAAGAAGCCCTGAAAATTCATTGTTAAGGTCTACCACAAGCATCGAGATAATGAGAGCCCTAAGGACATCCCTGTTGAAATTTCTGCATCTCAATATAAAACTATTTATGATATGTATAAAAAGCACACACTGCTTGGATATCTTGTCAGTTGCATACCTCCGGAGGCGATGATTTGGGTCCGTATGGAGGCACACAATTCTAGAGGCCTGAATCTAAGCACTGCCAGAGTACTTGCCACCTAACCAACGACTTTTCTAGTTTTTGTTTGGGATGAGTCTCATTGTGCAGCCATAGTTGCTCTCTGTACTTGGGTATGTCATAACACCCTTGTCGTCTTCTCCAGCTACTTAAATGATTTCTTTGCTGAGAAGAGCACTTAGCTCTGTTGTCCTATGGAGGTAGAATTTTCCATCCTTCTCATGCAGTTTGACCCTTCCTCAAATGCATCTCCAAGTTGTTAGGCAGCAACAGTTGCAATGGGCCGAACAGGTTATTTAATCTCAAGGCTTAGCCCCTGTTGACCGCCTCTCCAACACAGGTGGTCAACTCCATGTGCCATGAAGAGATGCATCATCAGATGCAAATTTGTCAAAGAATTTGGTTCTATAGGGCATGTTTGGCCCCAACACTTCTTTTTGTAACTAGAATTTCCGCACCCCTGCACGGATCAATAATGTAATAGGTCTGCATGAGTCATGTCTAGGTTAGTTTCCTTGGGATCGGTTCACTGGGAGAGTTCCTTTCACCGAGGGTTTTTTAACCTCAGGTTATCAATTGGGCTTTTCAGCCTTATTGATTTCCCTTGAGTTTTTCCCTCACACTTGCAATAATTCCTCCAAAGTGGTGAACGGCATTCTAGTGGGCTTATCTTTTGGTAACTATTATAGGGAATCATTGTAAATGACCATGCAAGACATCTTAGAAAGTTTCGCGGAATTCCATCGAGTCTAAGTTAGTTTTTTTTAATTAATTAATTTTTAATTAAATTTCCTTAAGTTTGGAGGTTTAATTATTTAATTAATTAATTATTTTTTAGCAAAAATTGTAAAAACTAGGTCCTTGGACTTTTGATAGGAGTATTTGTGCTCAAAAGAAATGGAATAGCACCCCCTACATCCATGGACCAAGTTTCAGCTCAGTGGGACAACTTTAGCCATGGGTTTGTCCACCCGGAGTGTCAGTCAGTCTAAAACAACAATTTTAATTGCTAAAGTCCAAACATGGCAAAATTGTAAAATTGTAATAATGAGTTAGACGGATGTAAAATGATGAAATAAGGTTAGAGAGAGACTCCCTAAGCATAACCTGACCACCCAACCTTGTTTCAACCCTTTAAACACCCTTACCCCCTCACCACACTCAAAAGTTACGCCCCCCTAGGGGGATTGACGTTTTTTCTTAATAAATTGATTTTGTGACTTGAGTGGGGCCCCCTCTCATGTGCTTTACCTCCCTCTAGCCTCCACATCACCTCTTAAGGTGATCCCACTCCCCTTTTCTCATCAATTCACTTCCATTATTTTCCTTTCCCCCAAGTGGTGCGCCCTCCAAGAGGAGTTACGCCCTCCTCCATCTAGAAACGCCACAAATAAAAAAAATTTAAATTATTTGAGACCTTTCACCTTCCTTGGCATCAATCCCAAGGCCTCCCACACCTCTTTGCTTGATCCCTGTTATCGCTCAGTTTGTAGTCTAGGTCAAATGGCTGAAAGGTAAGGATCAAACTGGCGTAACAGGAGCTTCCCCACCCACTGTCACCTTGATGGGGGGCTCTTTCTATTCAGGGTGGCTAATCCCAAGGGAGACGTCCCTAGTAATCTGGGGTATTGAAAGGAAAAGGGTCAAGGGATTAAGGCTCAAAAGGTTAAAAGAGGTTTTCCCTTCACAGATTACTGCCAAGAAGATAGTCAAAATGAAAGTATTCCACAGAAAAGGCACCTGTTTGCGAGACAAGGCAACAATAAAACTAAAATGTGCAACAGTGGTTAGTACTTCATAAACTAATGACTATCTTTATTATATATATATGAGCACATATAGCAGTAATTATTGACGAAGTCAATGATTGCAAAAAATGACAATGGTTTATAATATTACTTCTCAATAACACCGGAAATGATATAGCATTCAATGTATAAAATCAATCCTTGAATTATCACGACGCATTAAATATCATTAATATGCTCACATACAAAGGTTGTTGCGTCACTATACTTGCTAGAGGGTGACGTCAGCTTTCTTCTAGGTTAGTTTGGTAGACAATGAGGTGGACGTTTTGCAAAATAGGTCAATGAAAGTTATCCACACATCAATGTCTATCATTAGATGACCTAGCCGCAACTTTTTATATCAGCCAAAGGTTCAAACTAGGCATGACGTCATCATTAAATTAGGGTTACTGAGACGTTAGGGTTAGTAGGGTTTCAAATTTAAGAGGTTTAAGAGTGTTGTTTTAGCACAAAAAGCTCAACGTTGGATAATTAGACTAGTGCCTTAGGGTATAATGGAGTCAAGGAGCAAGGCTAAAGTCTTGGGTGAATCTAAATTCAAGGACAAGAGAGTTAGGCTTTCTAGTGCTGCAATGGCAGGGCCACAAAGTCAAAACCCTAAGGGGAGGAGGCTCATTCCGGTGTTGCTTAAGCAAGGCCTCATGCTCCTCCCTCTTTCCTTAAAAATCCT
>ML783387.1:360388-392696 GCA_009831015.1 Picea engelmannii | reverse complement strand
TGCTCATAATCAATAGAAAATGTATGTAGATAGACACAGGGTAGAACACAACTTTGAGGTTGGAGATCTTGTCTTTCTCATATTGCAACTGTACAGATAGTCGTCATTGAAGAAGAGTGTTGTAGAGAAGCTCAAGCCCCACTTTTACGAGCCCTGCAAATTGATAGGAGAGTTGGGGAAGTGACATATGAGATGGAGATATCGAAGGGTAGCAGGATCCACAATACCTTCCATGTATCCTGCCTCAAGAAGGCATTAGGACAACAGGTCACTGCTTTGGCAGATCTTCCTCCACTAGATGAGGGAGGACAATTGGTTCTAGCCCCTGAGAGGATAGTTGATGTTAAGGAATGGAGGCTTAGGAGCAACGTCATTCGAGAGTATTTGGTTGTATGGATATGATTTCTCGTGATAGATGCTACCTGGGAAGGAGAGAAAATCTTACAACACCCTGATATGGAACCGCTTGAGGAAAACCAATCTTGGGAAGGGAGGACTATAATGTCCCCTTCCAATTGACTGTGATGGGGGGGTGACTCAATATCCTATATGACTCCTATAGGCTATAATCAACCATTAAAAAGGGATTCAAGGAGGTGTCACTAGGTAAAAATATGGTCAAACCCTAAAAGTGACATTAAATAAAATAAACAATTATATTTAAATGGAATTGGAGGGAAAATAAAGTGAAGATTTTATATGGTCAAAATGGCGAAAAGATCTAGAAGGTCCAAAGGAAGGATAAATAGAGGATAAATCCGTCCCCTTGGCATTATGCTTTGATATCTTCTTGAGTTCTCTTGTAGCCAACGTTTTCATTGGGTTTTGGGAAAAACCCTTCCATTGCATGTTTAGTTTCGTGGTGTAATATCCACCCTAGCTAGACAAAGAAAGGGATTCATCTAGAGTCCTCTTGTAGTTCCTTGTGGTGCTTGATTATGTTTCGGAGAGATATGGAGGATTGCTTGCAGAGCATTATAGGGCTTGGAGAGCCTTGGGCTTCATTGATTGGCATCATTCTAGGTTTCTTGTGTTGTTTTGTAGTAGATTGTGGTGCAACTTGGCAACCATTAGCTTGTGTGCTTAGTCATATTCTGCAGTTGTTATTACAACCACTAGTTATCATTGTATTGAATTTTGGGAGTTTACATCCATAATAAGATGCCATGGTTATCTACTTTAAATCTTTTGTAATGGATGATTGCTATTTGTTTGATAATATTCTTCATTGAGTAAATTGTTTTATAAGAAGTTGACAACACATTAACTTAAGAAGAAACAATAATTTGTGGGCATAAGCGTCGTATCTCTACCCAACCTAGTTGGGGGACATTACAAACTAATTGAACTTAACTATGGAAACTTTTCTTTGTTAAACGTGCTTAGCTAGAATTGTAGTTGGATAAGTAATATTTTAGGGAACAATGGTTACTAGGAATAGGTCTCATAGGTGATGATTGATGCTATGCAATTCATTTTGCTAATTTCAATCTTACTTCTTTGCTCATGTAAAAATCCTTGATGCAATGAATATTAAATAGACTATTCAAACTAATTGAAAACATGATTATTTAATGATGATCAAAGAAGATGAATGATGGTGAATAACTTGAGTAAGATATTTCATAATATTCATATGTTGAAGCACCCATATGCTTAAACTAGCGTAAATCCATAGTTAAGATAGTATGTAATATAATTTAAATAATAATAAAAACTTAAATACACAGATATATAAAATTGACACACTATAAAATAAAATAAAAATATTTATTTTATTTGAAAATCGTGAACATGTCATTTTTTAGGATTGGGTAATTTGTTTTTCCAAAGTCAAGGTGGCTTTATGTTTTAAGTTATTTTATGGTTATGGGTTTTTTCAAAAACATTCAACACACATACACACAATTAGTTAAAAATTGAATAAATTTAACTTTTTAAAGTATATTTTCTTGTTTTTATTTATTTAGTTTTAATAATGTGAGTTTTTTAATTAAATGGGTAAAAAATTTTAAGGGTTTTTGGTCAAAATTTCCATCAATAAAGTGGAATTATAACTTAAAAAAATTTTCTTATCAAATTTCAAGAATAATTTAAATGAAAAAATTATTGATTTTGTCCACTTTTTAATTTACTCCTATGACATTACTTCTATTAGGCTCTCACATGTAACACTTATTAAGATTTTACAAGTGGGTGGTAAACTAAGTGAGTTTAACCATGAAAATTTTCATAATTAAGTGTGCTTAAGTTAGAGTTATAATATTTGAATACATGATCTTGGGAAGTCTTGGTTATTGGACACAAGTCTTGGAAGTGACAATCAACACTATGCAATTCATTTCACTTACTTCAATTTCAATTCCACTTCTTCAAAGTTTTCCACCATAATACATGTATACTAGTACCACCCTCACATGTAACACTTGTTAAGGTTTTGTACATGAGGTGGCAAACTTAGTGAGCTTAACTATGGAAATTTTGTTGGTTAAACATGCCTAAGCTAGAATTGTAGTTGGATAAGTGATCTTTTTGGGAACAATGGTTACCAAGCGCGTGTCTTAGAGGTGACAATTGATGTTATGCAATTCATTTTGCTAGTTTCAATCATACTTCTTTACTCATGTGAACATCCCTCGATGCAATGGATGTTAAGTAGACTATTGGAATTAATTGAAAAAACAAACATTATTTAATGATGATCATAGGAGGTGGGTGATGGTGAATGGGTTGAGTAAGATATTTGATAATGTTTGTGTATTGAAGCGCCCCATATAATTAAACTAGCTTAGATCCATATTAATTACAGATTTATCAAGCACCGAAAGGGATCAATTCTCTTGAGGTGTAATTTTTTTATCATTTAAGTGCACATGAAGAGAGGGGTAACAATATTTTTATGTAAATATCACATCTATAGTATTTTTGTTTATGTTTAAATCTAAGTTGGCCTAATGGTTAAGAACATGTGTTTCCTCCTAAGAGGTCACAAGTTCAAATCCAAAGGGGGGTGGGGTATGTATACCTCTGTAGACTTTAACAATCAAATCATTGTGCGGAGGGGGTCCCTTGTCCCACAAACAAGGGGGTCTCATACACCAATTTGGTGTCTGGCTTGACTATGACCTTAAAATTAGATCATTATTATATTATTGTATCAAATCTCTTTCTTTCATATAAAAAAAATAAAATATATTTATATTTATATTTGACTAACATATAGTATTACTATTATTTGTTAAAAGTACTGTAGTTTTTTGAAATTAACATGTAAGTGTTATTCACATGACAACATTTTTACCACACTAGGTCGGAGATGTACTTCGCTGCTTTCAATGCACTACAAGAGAAAAAAACTCTAAAACAATACTTGCTAATTGAATCACAATCTAAACAAGCTTCACCATTAAAAAAAATTATGATTAAACGCACTTTATAAAATTATTTAAAATTGAAAAATATTTATTACTAGTGTCAAAATTGATGATGAACTCATTTCAATCTCACTTTCTCACCAATATGAATATCACCAAATGCAATAAATACTAAATGAATTAGTAAAAAAATACTCATTAATATTTAAACATACTAAATATTTATGAATATCACCAAATACAATAAATACTAAATAAATTATTAAAAAAATACTCATTAATATTTAAACATAATAAATGATAATAAACGTTTTGAATAAAAAAACCCTTACAAAATAAATTTTGAAAATGTATTCGTTTTGACTTTATACTTTAAAAAAAAATTATAATTAAATTTTAAGTACTCATTAAAGTTGAAACATAATAAATGTTTTGAATAATAAAACCATTACAAAATTAATTTTGAAAATGTATTCGTTTTGACTTTATACTTTTTATAATTAAATTTTAAATTTATATTTTATATCTCTAACGGTACTCATTAATGTTGAAACATAATAAATGTTTTGAATAATAAAACCCTTACAAAATTAATTTTGAAAATGTATTCGTTTTGACTTTATACATTTTATAATTAAATTTTAAATTTATATTTTATATCTCTATTTTGTCTTTCTATGACATCATTTTAAACTAAATTTTAATTTGTTTTTTATTTTTTTACTCTCTTTATACATTCCTAACATTTTTATATTTCTTAGTCTTATATTAGTCTCCGCAAAACGTGAAATTGTTCACTTCTAGAACATAAATGTCAGAGTTCCCGAGGTTCATTACAATGATGTGTTTGTGACCACATCTTTACGTAAACACATGCTTAAGTATGAAACTTTATTTAACAACTAGGCACTACAGTTCATGATGCTTATGTACATCACATATTCATTTTCATGGGCCCAATAGTTGTACAACCGTTTATACTTTCATATTTTATCATATTTTCATTTTGGTATCATACTTTGTGGGCCTTTGGAGTCCCTTTCTATATAATTTGATGTTTTATCATTTTGATTCTTATCATAATCATGCCATGATATTTTGTACACTTTTTTAAGGTTGTAATTGTGATTTATCTGTTATAATTCTAAATTGTTAATAACAATTATTTTATAATATAGAGTGGTTGGAGTGCATGGGGTACTTTATGATTCTCGAAGAAATGTCGAGTTCATATTTGCTTATTATCAATAATCAAGCTCGAAGTATATGTGCTCTATTAGGATTTATTTGGCGAACTATCAGGGCATCCACAATCTTACAATTATAAGCGACTCAGATTATAATCAAGCATGCAAGGATGAAGACTCTTCCAAGCAACATTCATCTAAGATCCATATTTCTCAGAATACAATTTTTTTTCCAGGCATTCCGCTCTGTTGAGTTCCTCCATGTTTTCAGGCTCAATAACAGGGATGCAGATCATTATGCAAATCAAGCAGGTAGGAAAAACTTTGGGGTTATTATCATCAACGCCCCTCCCCCCCCCTATTTGATTTGATTCCATGAGTCGTAGCATTGAATTAAGGTTAAACCAACATAATACTTCACTCACGAAGGACAACGGGACAATACATGGGTCAAGAAGAGAGCCACGTGCTTCTCACGCGTCACCCTGACATTTCCATAAATCCCTTAACACAGTGGGGTCCTTTCTCCCACTTCCTCATCCACTTCATGGTGCATGTGGGAGGACTTCTTGCATCATGGAAGTAAATGTATGTACCTGCTATCATGCCTACAAGTGGTTAATGCGATCATAGATCCATTCGACCTCAGTGTCATTCACTTGTGTGGGGTTCTGTTATGGTGAGAGGGTTCTAACACATTATGGCATCCTCAACATGTTGGGAGCTACTTAAGGTGGCAGCTCTGGTGTTTTATTCCTGTAGTTTTGATCTTCCATGGGTGAGCCAAGAATCATGGCGAAAGACGATGTCCGAAGCTGTACCAGGAAGTTGGACACGATGGAGGAGGAAATACGGGATTTGCGCATCACTGTTCAAACTTTGCAAATACAATTCAACGGGCTTTTGTCCCATGTTCTTATGATTCTTGAATTCTTAGTGCAACATCGCTAGAGTATTCAACAAGTTTAGGATGAATGTGCTACACAAAGGATCCAAATTGAGGAACTTCGCCTTCAACCAAGCCATGATTCGCCCCCCAAATCAGATAATGACAGTTTTTGAAGCATCGTTGTCTCCTCAATTGGATTTAAATGTTTCTGCTCCAGGTTCTTGCTAATGTTCCTTGGGTAGGAAGGGACTGACCATAGCTACACAATTGATGCTTTGTTTTTGCGCTCTTATCTTAGGGGTTTCTTTAGAATCTATATAGTCTGGTACTATGGAAAATTCTTTACATCAGAACTCTCTGTCTTTCAGCCAATAGGAATTTTTGTATCTCGATTAAGCATTATAGAAGCCCACTCTATGAATTTTGGACGTGTTGTATCATTCTGACGTGTTCACATGCTGTTTTAAATTAATGAAATCTTCCCTATTTTACTGTTGAAAAAAAAAAAAGATTATCTCATAACCAATTAGTAAAGTTTTTACTTTTATATGAAAAATGTGTAAAGTTTAAATCTTTCCTCTTTGTTAAAATAAGTGTCAATACCACCTTGGAGATGAGTCTTTTATGCTATCATTTTTGTAATTATCCCTTCATTCATTGGTGTTGTTGTTGATTTTATTCTTATTTTTGTAAGTATAGGCCTTCTTTTCTCGTGATTTACTTTTCTATCCATTTTGTCAAAAATATGACCACTAAGACTCTTAGCATGAAAATGTTTAAAGTATTTTTAAGACTCTTGGCATGAAAATGTTTAAAGTATTTTTCTAAGATACTATTAATCTTTCACTCTCTAGTATATATATCCTTTATCCTGAAATATCTAAAATGATTCCCCGTAACTAATGGGTGAAGTTTTTACTTTTTACATAAAATAAATTTAATGGTTAAATCTCTCTTGTTTTTGTTAAAGTAAGTTTTTATACCACCTTAGAGATAAATCTCTTATACTATCATTTTTGTAATTATCACCTTATCCATTGGTTTTGTTCTTGATTTTATTCTAAACTTTGTAGAGAATTCTAAACTTTGTAAAAAGAAATTTTATTTTTTTGCATTTTTTTCCACAAGAAAAATTTCTCATTATAATGTAGTATTAATGTAGTGTAAAAATTAATATTATATTCACTTCTTTTCAAGATGGAGACGTTTGTACCGATTCTAAATTACAAGATAGTCTAGTAAAAAATATATGATAGAAAACTCATAGATAATGCTTTAGTAATTTCGATCTCCAACTATAAAGACTTTTACAAAATCTATAGACGAGATAATATTGATATTCTAATCAAAATACCGAAAAAAGACTTGGTACTGTATCTCTGATAGCCACTAAAATAGATATAAATGTTGTGCCGACCCCATAGGGCCATCTTTCCACTGGTAGAAAGTTAGTTTCCCCGCCTGTTCTTGTAGTGCACTTTTGGAAAGAAGATCAACCTCCAAATTTAATTCTCGGTAAATATGAGTGAAATTAATCTGTGTAAAGCCTTTGATGAGTTCAGAGATTTTATGTTTCCAACATTCTAGGGCAATGACTTGTAACTTGCCTTTGTTGTTAAGTCAGTCTATAATAATTCTGGAGTCGCCCAAAACTTGTAGATCCAGAATATTAAGTTTGGTAGCTAGAGTGAGTGTAGCCCAGGCACCAAGTAGTTCAGCTTTGTACCCTCACCACAGTTGTAGTTCAGCTTTGGAATGGTATGGTCTGTAAGCTTGATCATACCTCCAGCTCCACACTGAAGACCAAAGTTTTGTGAGGCACCATCAAACCAGGAAGTAGTCCGACCTTGTTGATAGGTAGGCTATAAAAAACACAGAATAAAATCTTTTGTTGTCTTAATACCCTCCAAACCTCCTAGAGTCTTGTAATAAATAACATTGATAGAAAGTGAAAGATGATAAAAAATAGTCATGTTGTGCACCAACCAAATGTGCCAACTCACCAAAGCAGGAAAATGTGAATAGAATAACTCCTCATTTGTCCAGTCTTCCAAACAATTCTTCAGAGAGGAGCTCGTTCATGTAGTCCTAAGCTTGAGAGCAATAGAGAGTCTGGTCCAAACTTGATGTGTAAAAGTGCACTTTATGTTTCCGTGCATCTTATTACGCATAACAACTAACAATCATAATGTGTGAAGGTTTAAACTCTTTTGCTAGGATAATGACAATTTCCAGTATCTCATATTTGTATCCTTTATCTCATAGTTATTTTAGGTAGTGCAAGTTGTGTTATAACTAACTAATAATGGCACTAACCAACACTTACCTTGTGATGAACATAAATGTAAGTTATGCAATAAGGAGCTCAAATCATAAGAATGCTTTAATTTCGTAAGTTTTATTTATTATGTGATTTATGGTAAATAATATTGTTTATTTAGATATCTTCACGCTAGGAGATCTCGAGTTTATTATGAAGACTAGACATGTGTTTTCCTTTTCATTAGGGAAGTTTCTTAGTTTTGGAAGAAGTTACATACCTCAAATTTGACTCTCAAAATGAAGTTAGGTTCCTTGGCCAATGAATTTTAATGTGTGGAAGCTTTTGCGGAACCTTCCAACAAAATACCTACTTGTTGTTGCTTCCGTTAGACTCTCATGCGTAATCCCCCTTAATTTGAAGGTACATGTTTGAAATCACAATTGTTAACTTTAATGATGTTTATGACTTTTTTAAAAATATTTTTTAAAGAGTTCTCAAGTTAGAGTTGTATTTGGATACGTGACGTTCTTTAGAAGTCTTGGTTACTAGTTGCAAGTCTCGAAGGTGATATTAACACTTTGTAATTCATTTTTTTAGTTTCAATCCCACTTCTTCAATCATGTGATCATCCCTTTATGCAACGAGTGTTAAGTAGACTATTAAAGCTAATGGAAAATTTATCATTAATGAATGATGTTCATGGGAGGTGGGTGATGGTGAATGACTTAAGTGAGATATTTCATAACGTTAGCTTGTTGAAGCCCCCCAATATGTTTAAATAAAGAGGAGGGAGTTCTATACGAATGGTTCATAAGTCACAATACTAGGTAACATTTTGCAAATAGGGTCCCAAGCTAAGTAGGTTTGACTATGGAAAAACTCCATGGTGAAATACTTTTGAGCTAGAGTTGCTTTAGATGGATGACCTTCCCATAAAATCCTTGTTACTAGGTGTAAGTCCCAAAGGTTAATTGGGTTTAGCTTGGATGGTTGTGAGGAATGTTGTTATCCTCCCCACCTTGGTTTAATTCCCAAAAATGACATGTCAAAGCTCATAATGAGTATGTTGTAATGACTTCAAGCCTATATATATTGGAAAGTTACCTTTGATTCAATTGATTCAATTAAATAGAAATACAACTACTTTTCTGAAGAAAAAAAATCCTATCATTTGATAAAATAAATAATAAGTAAACCATTCAAATTTGGAAACAATTAATCATTAATAAATAATAATCATTAAAATTAACTCATAATAAATACCTTAAGTATTAAATACTAAATACTTATGTATTTAATCCAAAAAAATCTCATTTTTATCAACTTTTTATCTTTATGATTTTATCATTGACCTTTTTCAAATTAAATTATTATTTTTTCCGACTTCCTTTTAAACGAAATCTTGGTTTGATTTTTTTAAAGTCACTTTCTTAAAGTAATCATTCCACATCCCACGAACTCAAATTCGATATCTCCTAAACATTAGTATTAAATATAAAGTCCTAAACACCTTTCCCAACTAAATCTAAATATACATTTCCATCTTTTTATTTTTTTAATATTCCTTCACATTCCGTCATTCAATTTTTTATCTCCTAAACATTACTATTAAATATAAAACATTAAAGTACCCTGAAGAACATAAATGTAACAAGTTCCGAGGTTAATTAAAAATGATGTGTGTATGACGACATGCCCACGTAGAGTCACATGCATAGCATAAATTTTGAAACTTTAAACAAACAACTAGATACCGCATTTCAACATTGTAATGGTGTCATGTCTTATGGGTTCCTTTAGGTTTATGGTGTCATGTCTAATGTTTTTTTTTTGTTTTTTTAAAAGTTTAAGCATTATTATTTTGGAGATGATGTTATGATTTTGTGGAAATTTTAAATTATAATTATTATTTATGTAATATAATTGTAAGTTATTATATGAAATTATTTTATAATTAATTGTTATTTTTTTTATTTTTATTAAAAATATAAAATTTAAATTTCTTTCTCCAATATTAAAGTTATTCTTTATACTCTGTTTAAAAAATTAATGAAAAAATATTGATTATTTAAGAGTTTTTATTTTTACATATTATCCGAACTCCATATATCTAAATGGTTAATCCCTTATGTTATCATTAAATTTGTAGTTACCATCTCATGTAGTAGTTTGTTGCCTATCTTATTCCAATCTTCATAATCATAGGTATATATATATTATTATTATTGTATTTAAGTTTTCTAAATATCTTGCCAAACATAATTAACATTTTTGGTGTGTGAAGGTTAAAACTTTTTTGAAAATATATTAATATTTTTGGTATGTGAAGGTTAAAACTTTTTTGAAAATATATTAATATTTTTGGTATGTGAAGGTTAAAACTCTTTTAAAAATATATTAATATTTTTTCTCATTTATTATATTTATCCTTGATTTGAAGGTATCTAAAAAAATACTTATATATACTCATAGAAGTATTGTAAAAAAGTTTTACAAAACATATTTGAAGTATACTTGAATTTCATTACAATCATCACTTTTTCTTAAACTTCATCATTATTGTTATATTGATTTTCATGTTAAAATTGATTTTATAATTATTTTAAGAGACAACTCTCCCACAGTCTATTTTAACCACTTAAAAATGGAGACTCATCATCACTTATCATCAACATATAAATTATGTAATAGGAATCACAAATCACAAGAACACTTCAATTTCTCATTTTCTATTATGGTAAATATTATTATTTATTATTGCTATCATATCTTGGGCAATTCTAGGTCCATTATAACCAACTAAAAATATGCAAAAGGTCAGTTATAATCAATTAAAAATAAAAACTCACCATCACTTACCTTGTAACAAACACATATGTATTATGTTATGTGATAGGAACTCACAAATCATAATAACACTTCAATTTCTCATTTTATTATTATTATAAGATTTATGGTAAATATTATTATTTATCTAAACATCCTCACACTTCGAAACCTTGGATTCATTATAAAGCCTAAAGGGGCAGGTATTATCTTTTTCAAGCTTAGTTTTGATAAAAGTGGCCACAAGTCCTAAGATCCCATTCCAACATAAAGTTAAGCTACCTTAGCAAACAAATTTGTGTGTAAATGTGTTTTTTTTTTAACTTTTGAACAAAATGAATACTTCTGATTGTTCCAATTGGATTCTCACATGTAATCCTCCAAGTTTGAAACTCTAATTATTAACTTTGTTGATGTGTTGGAATTTATTTTTATAATAATTTTTTAATAAACTTAAGAAAATGTATTATTTATAATACAAATGAAGTAGAAAATGAAAAATACTTTTTTTTTTTATTGTTTTTCTTATGCATACATTAAGTCTCAACTATTAATTGTCATAACTTTTTTTTTTCCCGGAAGAAATTATCTCAATTTTATAAGAGTTATAAAATCATTTACAATTTGCTGGAAATACCATTTCCAGTTCCTATCAAAATACATGATCAGACAGGGTCTTTCAAAAACTGCCAGGTAACAATAAGAGGCAAATAACAGACCATTGGCATAGGCCGAATCCCAGGACATAAACCTCCGAATTGACTCCTGCACAGTCAGCAATAGATAAAAGCAGAGCAATCGGCTCAAACAGGGGTGACAGTCACCAATGTCTCGCGAACATGAAGAATACATAACAACATCCGGTGCTCCCCAACTCATCAATGAGTGACAACCACCAATACAAAAACGAGCCAACAGAAAAATAAAACAACATCCAATGCTCAAAGTACTAGGCACAGGGAAGGACGAATTTGTCATGGAGGTTCGAAGAGATTGAAGGAGGAAGTCAGACTCTCTCGATCTCTGTCACAGTGGAAGATTGATAGTCTGCCCATCACTTGATTGAGAGCACGCTTCGAAAGAGCATCTGCCTCCGAATTGAAGGATCTGGGAAGATGATGGAAGGTGATGTCGGAAAAGGAGAGGGCCAGCTGTTGCGTTTTTTGTTTCCATCCGTCCACATGGATGGATTGAAGACTACTATTGTTATTGATCTAGTCAATAATTAATTTCGAGTCTCCTATCACGTGTAGATGGTTTAGTGACCAACAGGAAGCAATCATAAGAGTGGCCCAAAGGCCCAGTAGCTCGACTTTAGTGTTCGATCCCCTGCCACAATTTAGAAACCACTTTGTCATCCGCTGAGGGTGGGATTTGAATGTGCCACCAACACCACAACAAGTGCCTGAGGAGAGAGCCGCTCCATCAAAAAAGGCCACCGAGTAACCTTCAGGCAGGAAGGTATCCACCGCTTTGAAAGGAAGTGATTTGACAGTAGTCTGCTTCCACTGAAAAGAGGCCAGCGTTCTGTAAAAGACCGCCTGAAGGGAAGGAGAGGCGTCCTCAAATAGGACCCTATTACGTTCAATCCATACATGCCAGCAAACAAAGACAGCCAGCGATGGAGGGGCTGCTTGGACATTGAACCAGGAGGAGAAACACTCCAAAAAGGAGTCGCCAGTCCAATGGAAAGAAAGGGAAAGATGCTTCAGAATACGATCCCAAAGCGCTTGGGAAAATGTACAGTGAGTGAACAAGTGTGTGGGGTCCTCCGAGGCTCTGCGACAAAGCACACAATAACCTGGACCCTGCCAACCCTTTCTGCGAAGCGACTCCCAAGTAAGGAGTTTGTCACTAGCACAAAGCCAAAAGAATAATTTGTGCTTGAGAGGGAGCGCCCAGGACCATAAACGACTGAGCCACAAAATTCCTCTCCGACAGCAGAGCAACATAGACATTTTTGGAAACCACTCTGCCAGAACCGTCTCCCCCTGTCCAGGTGAGGGCATCTGGAGCGATAGAGAGAGAGAGGCCCGAGCATCTTAAAGCAGTCGTATAAGAATCGAATTCCTGTGCTAAATGCCCACCGAGAGCCAGCTCACTACTAAGTAACCAAGAATCCGGTAGAGGGAAGGCACCGGATCCCCTCTTCAGTTGTGCAAGGGAGGACAGGTTCAGGGAGAGCAAATGGGACCTGAGTTGTAAAGAGAGGATTGAAAAATCATCAAGGCCAATTATTTTGTCCCTGCCAACTTTTATTTCATCGCCCACTCCAGGACGCCAACGAAGCCAATGAAGAATAACATGAGAGGAGGTGACCAACCCTTTCCAGAAGGGGGAAGCCCAGAGCTGAAATAAACAAGGCTTACGAAGCCAAGAGGTAAGGGGCCTGTCACCTAAGTATTTATCTTTGATAACCCGTTGCCAAATGTTGTCGCTGGAAACCGCTCTCCAAAAGGAGCAAGCAAGTAAAGACGTGTTAAAAAGGGAGAGATCCTTGAGTCCCCAACCCCCTACTCTTTTGGCCTGGAAAGTGTCTGCCAGCTGCTAAGGTGAAAACGACGATTTCGTGCAAGATCATTCCACAGAAAGTTGAAGGAGAGTCTGCGGAGCAGAGAGATAATTTTGGCAGGGACTCGTTCCAGAAGCATCCAAAAGACTGCTAAACTCTACAAAACCGTCTTGACCAAGATAAGACGTCCCCCTAGGGACAACCATTTGTTGCACCAGAAACCTATCTTCCTTTCAAAGGTAGACACCAGCCAAGACCAATCAGAAGCGGAGGAAGCACGCGGTTTAAGGTGGTACCCCAGATACTTGAAACCAAAGGTTAAATCAGTGAATGAGAAGGGAATGACTCCTTTAAGTGAAGAGAGTTATGTCTCCGAAGGACCCCAATAATGGACCGTCGACTTCAGTGGGTTTATGGACAGACCTGAAGAAGAACAGAAAATCTGAAGGATGTCCATGATCGCTTTCCATTCCCCTAAATCTGCTTTGGAAATTAATAAAATATCATCCACGAACATGAGGTGAATGATCCTGATAAGATTTGAGACCTTAATACCAGAGATGCAGTGTTCAGCAAGGATTTTTCGGAGTAGCAGGCTGAGCCCTTCCAGGACTAAAATAAAGAGGTAAGGCGATAGGGGGCATCCCTGATGGAGCCCCTTCTCGCTCTTGAAAAATCTGGACGCCTCCCCGTTGATCAAGACAACAAAGTTGGCACTTGAGATGCAAGCCATAATCCAATTAGTGAACTTAAATCCAAAGCCGATAGAGTGGAGGATGAGTCTTAAAAATTCCCAGTCAATACTGTCAAAAGCCTTCTTGAGGTCCAGTTTCATGACCAAAGATTTTTGTTTTTTTTGAAAGATGCTATGAATGCACTCGTGGGCCACCCCAATGGTGTCTTGAATCCTTCTTCCCTTTAAGAACCCGAGCTGTTCGGCTGAGAGGCTCCTTTCCAAAATCGGCTTAATCCGATTGGCGATGAACTTGGAGATTAACTTGTAAACTAGATTGCAGAGGGAAATCGGTCTGAAATCGCTAAAGGAAACCGGGGAGTCTTCTTTAGGAATAAGGACCAGGAAAGTAGAGTTTAAACTAGAAGAGATTTTACCTTTAATCCAAGCATCCTCCACCATCAGAAGAAGGTCCGGGCCAACAAGGTCGAAATAATGGGAGAAGAAATCGACCGTCCAGCCTTCAGGCCCAGGACTCCTCTCCTTTCTGAAAGAAAACAAAATCGCCTTTATCTCCAGTAGAGAAACGGGCTTGAACAGATCAGTGGCTTCGGAAGCGGAAACCAATTTTGGAAAAAGACTGGCTGTATTGACTTTTGCCGACAGATTTTGCCCACTGCACGAAGATAATAAATTTTCAAAATGAGAGGCCACTTCCAATTTAAGAGCCTCCTGTCCACGGATGGACCCTTCAGATTCGCTTTCAATGGACCAAATAATCTTTTTATTCCTGTTTAGACTAGCAATTTTGTGAAAATATTTAGTGTTTGCATCGCCCCACTTGAGCCAGGTCGCATGGCTACGAAGCCTCCAAATCTTTTCATCTTCCCTCATAACATCATTCCGATTAGCCTCCAATACTTTTAAAGAAGACTCCTCCGCCGATGATAGAGCTGTAGAAAAAGATTTTGTGATGAAATACAAGATCTCTGACTCCAGCCTATTCAGATTGGAGTCATCCGCCTTTTTCTTGCGAGAGTGCCAGTCTTTTGTGTGCTTTTTTAGGACGGATAGCTTCCAAGCTATTCTCAGCTGGGGATTAGCTTTAGAGAGAAAGCGCTAGTCAGACCAAACATAATGAAACAGAGCGGTGAAGTCAGGGAAGTCGGCCCAATGGTGGTTGTATTTGAAGGGGAAGGGATTAAATCTGAAGGGGAGGTTCATGGTAAGAATGATGGGCGCATGGTCTAAGAGGAAGGGAAGGACAAATCGAGAGGTAGGGGAGACTGTGTAGGAGAATAGAGCATCATAGAGAAGGAAGCGATCAAGCCGTTTGGCAATGGCTTTAGTGCCCCTTCTCCTATTTTGCCAGGTAGGGGCGAGCTTAACTGGCACAATATCTATAAGATTAAAAGCAGTAAATAAGTCTCTGTAAAGGTTTATACCTGAGCCGGGAAGGGAGGAAGATCCCCAGTGTTCATCAGAGGAGAGAGTAAGATTGAGATCGCCTCCCAGAATGAGATTAGGGAGAGAGAGAATACCGCTATCAGCGAGGTGCGTCCAAAAAAGAGGCCTGTCGAGGCAGGGTCCATAAACATTTAAGAATGCCAAGTTCTGGTCAGTGGCATAGCTTCTGCCTAGACACAGTATACCTTCGCAAGTCAAAAAAGGCTTTAAATCATATAGTGCCGGATCCTAGGCCAACAACATACCACCAGAGTTGCCAATTGAACTTAAAGCCACAGAGACCCAGAGAGGGCAAAATCGGTGCAGGAATGCTCTGGCAGAGTGATCAGAAGAAAGTGTTTCTTGCAGAAATATGACCGCATGATAAGTGTGGTCCAGAAGTCTTCGGAAGGAAGCAGCCTTGAGGGTGCCCCCGATCCCTCGAATGTTCAGGGAGAGCACAATCATCACTTGGAACGAGCGATGGCCTTCAGTGCTCTAAGGGCCTTTCCTTCTTGGGTAAGTGGACCAGGGACAACAGTGAGAGAAGCAGAGCCATATTTATTTTTTCTCGTGCTCCTTGTCTGAAGAAGAGAGAGCTCAACGCCGATACCCCTCGACCAAGCAAAATATTTGTTGTGTGGAACAGAACAGGTCGAAGAAGACGGTCCCCCTTCCGAGGATGGCACAATGAACTCATTACCCCGAAAGACTGGTAACCGAGTGGCCGGATCCAGAATAAAAGGGGCTGGTTCCGAAATAATCGCAGTCAGAAGAGAGTCCTTGGTCTCGAATGGTTGATTGTATCCAGGAAGGGGAGTTGAAGGATCATCAGAAGCTACAGGAGAGGGGGAAGGGACGTCTAGGTGAATCGGTAACGGAGGAGGAGAAAAGGTCCGAGGAGGGGTAGAAATAGTTGTGGAGGGGTGGGTACTATCAAGAGAAGGATCAGGGATGTGAGACAATGGTAATCCGGTTGCTGTGGAGAGTGGCTTAGAAAGAGTGGGGGTAACCAGACAGTCCAGACTATTTACAAAAAGTTTTTCTGAGTCAGTGAGAGTAGTGTAAAGTGAGGGGCAATGAAGGGCGAGCTTGTTAACCAAGTCAGCAGGGTGGTCAAGGGAGGACAACGAGGGAGGACCAGAAGGGACGTCCAGGTAGTCTAAAGAAGGGTCGACAGAAGGATATTCAGGGGGATTTAAAAATAGGTCCCCACAATCATCTGAGGGATCCCTTAGGGGCTTACCAGGACACGACCGTCGGAGGTGACCGGTCTCACGGCAACGGTTACACCTGAACGAGATACCAAAATACTCCAGTTTTTTAAGAAGCTTCTTTCCTCACCACTCGATCTCCAGAGATTCAGGTAGGCCTACTGAAATATCCATCTCTACCAGCACCCTGGATAGCATCCTCGTAGAGCCCAAGCTAGAAGGAGAGTCCAGGGAAATAAACTTCCCCAAAACATTGCCAAAAGCTCTAAAAGCTTCCTCGTTCCAGAAGTGTAAAGGAAGTCCCGGGAGCAAGACCCACAGATGACGATGCTGGAAGTAATCGGAGTCCGGATTGAATGCCATACGCCATCGCTTGAGCATAAGACTGCTGCCTCCGAAAACCTAGAATGAAGAAAGGAGAAGGGAGGTGTCTTCTGGAGATCTACAGTTAAAACAGAACCATCCTTTCTTAAGAAGCAACACTTCCGGACAGTAGCCGAAACTTTCATAACTTGTTAACTCATGAAAACCAAAGATAATAAAGAAGTTTCTCTCCAATTTTTTAAAACAAAATGTTAAACAAATCAATTAATTCCTTATGTAAGGTTCAATAAATTATAAATTAAAATTGGTTTCAAATTATCATTTAAATTATAAATACTAACAATAATACATTCTATTAAAATTAAACACTTTTAACAATATATTTAAAATTGGTTTCAAATTATGATTTAAATTTTAAATATTAACAATAATACATTTTATTTTTTTTTAAGTAAAAAAGAGCAGAGCCTGTTTTATTAACTTTCCAAAAAAAGGTTAAACCATAAACATCATGTCTGCCAACTGTTTCGTCATGTAAGCGGAAAATGAGACAACTGACTATCTATGCAATCTATGAGGGAGATAGATTGGCTGCCATTTGTCTTGCCCGAAGGAAACCAAGACAACTGGTGGCCATTAGTCTGAAAAAAAGATTTGAGTCTTAGAGTTACAAAATAATGGAGTTTAGCCATGCCTAGTTTAAGGAAAACAGAGAAAAAGACTAAAGCTATTAACTGTGACATTTTACTCGGTGGCCTCGCCTTCATCCATGTCGCCCTCACCATCCTTGGTGGCTGTCAGCACGAAGGCCTGTGCACATGTCGGGCAGTGCTGTCCTGGCGGTGTATTGGAGTAGGCCTCATAGAGCAGGTCTACTTGTTGGCTTACTAGACTGGTGCGGTGGATTAGGTCCTCCGCCAAGCTCCGTAGTTCAAAGATTAACTTCAGGTGGTCCAGGTGGAGGAGTGGCAAGTGGCCACACCCTTCCTCTTACATGACAAATAGAGGACGTGGCATAGGAGCGGTGCCACCCTCCCTATCCAAACTAGACCCTGACGCCTCGCCTTCCATACCAATTGCCTCAGCCTCGACTGCATTGGTTTTTTCTAGGGCTTCTGTTGGAGGGATCTCGACTGCTCCTACGGTTGGTTCTGCATCCATCTCTGTCGGAATTTATTCTATGATATAGTAGGGGGGGGGGGAATCGTCCAATTGGACTTCTCCTGTGTTGGAGCTGTGATGTTCCTTGACATCTCGCTGGGTAGTTTCCCTGTGAACACATGTCAGCGGGTTCCAATTGTTTGGGACTGTGAAAAGCAGGTGTGCTGGGCGGACTTGAATGGGTTCATCCGGGATAATTTCTTCAATATAGGCCATGGGAGGAAGCTCAGGTTTTTGTGTTTTCGGACAAGCTGCGTCCTTGCCATGGACAGTGCCCGCTCAAAGTTTTGCTGTCTCTTTCTACGTGCAGCCGAAGCATACCAAGAAGCCCCCCTGCGGGGCTTGCCTCGTTCCCTTGGCATTTGGAGGTGCCAAGCAGTGGCTCTGGCGACAGTTAGACCATTCCAATCGCACCAGAGCTCAAGGATGCTCCAATGCTGCAACTTCAGCTCCAAATGAGCCTCTTCCTCTCCGAAATCGAGTAAATTCATGAGGAGTAAAGTGACTAGACCCACCATTAAGGTAGTCTGCTGAGTGCTTTGTGGTTCTGTTCCCATTACGCACACGAGAAGTCTTGGCTCATCGGCTTGGCTGAACCAACTTGCTCCCATCCTTAATGGCGAGGGGATGGGGGCTGGTGGCCTATATTTAAAGCCCAACCAAGCGCTGTACCACATGGCCCCTCTGTGCTAGGTGGCACCCCATCCGGGGACAATAATACATTCTATTAAAAATAAACACTTTTAATAATATATTTATTAATATACAAAAATGTTTTTATCTTCTCTCATATTAAAATATTAAATTAATACTGTATAATTATCCATGTTTGAAAATGAAATTTAAGATTTTCATTTCTTGTGTTGTGGCCTAATGGTGGGCATGAGATGACACTATGCAATAACTCATGTTTAAACTTAGATGGGGTGTAAAGTCTTTGTGTATGTGAGAAGGTGTTTCATCTTTTAGAATCAATTTCTCTTTCTTAAAAAGAACTTAATACATGTTTAAAAAAACTAAGTTGGTGAAATTAACATTAATATAATGCTTTATATTTTGAAAAACCAAAACTTTTTTATTAAATTATTAATATTATAATTATATAATTAAAATAATTTGTTTATATTATATCTATATATAATTTATTTATTAATTAAATGGGTTTTAAATTTGTATTAAATAAAAAACAATTTTTTTAACTATTCAAAATTTTTAATTTTTTTAATAAAAATGATTGTTTTTCTATTAGCAAAAAATGTTGCAGCTGTGCTGGTTAGCCAACTAATACATTTATTATACACAATTATTTAGATAGAAGTCTCAATAAGTTCAAAATGACTTCTTCACCACCTTTAGTTTTACTGACTATTTTTTTTCCAGCTTACACTACCTAAGAGAGAACCCCTAATACTCAGTCGGAAAACCAAAGGCTAAGAAACACTAATTTAGTTTCTCCAAATAATCATAAGAATTCAAAACTTTCTTTGAGAAACATGAATTATCTAGCCGGAAAAAATCCCCACTGAGCAATTATTATCCCCTCATTTCAAGGATGACACCTGAGATAAACCCTAGAATATTCAGGGCACTGTTAACCAAAATTTGGTCATCTATATTTTCCCGCTATTGGATTCATAAAATCCTTGCTATCAAAGAAGACATTTTTTGAACTTTTATAAGTTCATTTTGCAACCCTCGGTCTCAGCTTCGCCATGCATTTTTCGGATCAAAAATCTATTTCTGTATGCCTAAGTTACTCAAGATCTTGTCCAGAGGTCCGATTTTGAATAATCTTTCTAAGTATCATGCTCTCCTCTCCTCTCCTGTATTACAATTCTACCATACTTATATTTTATTTAGATTTATTTTCCTCACACCCCTCCTCTCTTCTTTCATTCTCAACACTTAGAATTTTCACTCAACATCTCTCTCTCTCTCCATACTTTACCTCACTCTTCTCTCATATGCTCCACTAGTCTCCACACTTTAGTCTTTTTTGAGACTCTTCCCTCATCTCCTCATCGGGTTCACATACTCATCTCCTCACTTCCATCACCTTCCCATCCCCACGAACCCGTCATGTTCCTAGCTCCACCACCTACAAATTACTCCCACCCCCTCTCATCTCCTTACCCTCTCCTTCCTTAAACTTTTTTAAAGTAATATAGCTCATAGGCAGGCGGACACTGGCCACCCTCACTCCCCAACCCACCAACCTGCTCCCACAACCTACAGACTACCCTTTTAACTTTCGTTGTCTACAAATCCTCCCCCTTCCCCTCACTTACCCTTCCACCTGCTCTCCTATACTTAACCATTATTCCAAAGTTTTCTCCATTTAAACCATGAACCAATAAGAACATTCAAAATGGAAGCATGGAATTGTGACACATGACAACTCATGGAGGGAGACATATGGCATATTCTTATTGGAGCATTACACATGGCATCATAGAAAGATAGACATATGACGTGATCTGATTGAATGATGCAACAACTAATTAATTTATGAAATGTGGTGACATATTATTGGATGACTCATCATGGTGACTGGGCATGAGGTGGACAATGACAGGATTCCAAAATTATTATTTTATTCAACAATTTTCTAATGGTCGAATCCTTCAAGCTCCGTAATATTCTCTCTTCGTGTTTCTTATTAAGTGTATGTTGTGCTTAAATTTATATACCATTATATGATAAAAAATCCCATGCATGTGGGATAACTTGTATGAAGAAAACATCGAATTTTCATGAAGAAATCACAAAATTAATGAAAGGGCCCAAATTTTCCCATGAATTTTGATCGACGGTGGTTGAGCGTTAATCTTCTGGAGGCCATAACTTGATCTCCGGGAGTCAGAATCGCACAAATTTTATACCTATGGAAAGGTATTTCTATGTAAAATATGATGGTATAGGTTTAAAAGGTTGAAGGTTGCTATATTTTCCCTAGAAATTAAAATACCAGTCAACTTCATTTTTAATGGGTCTGCATGGCAACTCAACTTCACGAGCTCATATCTTGAGATCTGAGCGACATATTTGGAAACATTTTATATATTTGGAAAGATAAGAAGATAAAGATATCATAATAATTTTTTTCAAGGGATGAAAAGATCCACATCATTACCAAAAAATTAAAACACAATCATCTCTTAAAGGGGGCAACAAATTAAAAATTATTTGAAATACAAGTTTATTTAAAAAACTTTTATTTAAAGATTTTGGGGCCCACTTTAAAGAAATAATATAAATGAATTCAAGTCATTAATGAGATTCCGATGTTATGTTAATTAAAGTGATTTTATAAAAAATTAAAAAGGAATTTAAAGAGAAAAAGGAAAAACACTAACTACTCAAGTAGTTAGAAGAGCATTTTTTTAAAAAGGGAAAAGAGAGACTTCATGAGTTTCAGAATTCATTGTTGAGGGGGAATTCAAAGGAGTAGGAGAGAGATATACCAACCATCATTAAGTAATCAATATTTTGATTGGCAAGCAAATATTTTCATTCTTGTCCATTCTTTTCTTCTTCTTCTACACTGTTTTCTCAAATCTTTGTGTTTGTATTCTTGAAACAATCATGGGGATGAGTTCTCAAGTGTTTTTCTTGTAATCTTCCAAGACATTTCATATATGATCATGGAGAATTTTCAGCCATATATGTGACTGTCAAATGGATTTTGTATATTGTTAGATATCTTTTATGATAAAGACTCCACAAAGAATTACTTTCGGGGTTAATATTGAATGTATCTTGTAACTTTGAGTTTTAAGTATGAGATATTCGAGGTTGAACTATCAAATCCCCTTCCATTTTAACTGCAATACTCTTTTAAAATTATTTGAGATGATCATAAATATTCTCTCTTTTCTCTTGTGAGGAGATATGAATGTATCTATAGAGGATTATATATATGGTGTTGAGTATTTATATTTTTTGATATTGAAGCTCCTCTTCAATCTTTTATTTGCAAATAACTTCTTACTGCACATAAAGATCATATTGGGTTATTGAAGAACCATTTTCATATATATCCAAGCAATAAAGATTTGGGGTTTGCTTCCTAGCACTCTCCCTAATCCAAGATATCTGAAGATATATCTTTTAGCCAAAGAGGAGAACCACCTCTCTAAAAATGAAGGGGGACTAATGTCCTCATGAGGTTGTTGTTATGGTCTTGATAGATATGAGCATCGATAGGCACAAGGTTAATCAATAAGAGGGATCGAAGCCATTGCAAAAACATACTCGTTAAGAGATCAACATGTCACTTGAGAGAATTGAATTTGTGCGGGGAGTGTAAAAGTCGTTCCTCCCAACCACCTGAGCTAAACCCAATTGACAAGTTCTACCTACTATACCAAAATGTTCTTCCTGATTAACCTATAAGGGGTATATCCTAACATAGGAACCTAGAAGAAAACATACTAACTTCATGTAATATACATACTTAGCATTACAATTAATATTGACTTTGACAATGCACAATTTCCATAATTAATATGGTCTCTTTTTCCCTCACTTCATCCTGAGATTGCATTTGTGCTACCACTTTTCCTATGATAGAATTGTTTTCCATGGATAGATTTTCCTAGATCTTGATTTGTTGTTTTAGCTTTGAAATTTTGCATCCATAACATTGTCCTTCATGCTTGTACTCCCAATTCATGGTTATATGACCCTTCAACAACCAATATAAGACACCTTGTTCACCCTCAATGCTAGACAATCCACAAATTAGGTGAATGCAGGTAGGACTTACTTGTAGCCCATTTAGACCTTTCTGAATTCTCCATACTCTACGCTCGTAACTAAATTCCTTAATTGGGATATAAAGGAGGAAACATTCTACCTTTAACTTTACGGGGTTCTCCCAACCATGTCCTCATGGTGCCATACTCCTCTATCCATACTGGTGAGTGAAAAGAGACAATAGGTGGAGCAAAATAAAAATATCTAAGGGTCTTCCTTGGGAAAAAACACCATCACAGGATTGCAACAAGGCTCCGCCTTGAAACCACAAAGCTGAAATTTCAGAATGGGAAGGAATTTTCCCACCTGCACCAGAGTTAATTTGAGTGAATGGTTGATTAAACATCCACAAAGCCCTCCCATGATGTGAGATACCTCCCATAATGTGCATTTATGAATGATTTGAATGTGAGTTGATGGCCTCATGATTTAACACGTATGATTTCATAAATTTTGTGACTCTCTCATGATTAATTGTAATTCTTTTGGTTAATACACCTAAAAAATATATTTTTGTAAATCTTCATCATTACAAAATTATGGTATTTGTATCCTTTTAATACCTTGATTATCTCTCATAAACCCTTTCTCTAGCTTCCATGCTTCTTTGGTTGGCTTGCCAACCTTTCCATTCAACGTTTTGAGAACGTGATCATATTCTACCTTTCCAAATCTCGCTTCCTCTTTGATGATTCTAAGGATGGTTCTTGAGAAATCACTTTGACTTTGCCCAATCCATTTTCACAAGATTTTGATAATCAAATCCGAGTCACCTATATGACAATTATTCTTCTATATGTTGTTGCATCAAATATTCTCAATCCCAAAAATAGTGCAAGTTCTTTGACCTAGTTATTTGTTGATCTTCCCAGACCGAAAGAAAAATAATTTCCTTCTATTCCTTAGGGATGTAAGATAATCCCTCCTTCTCGTATCACCCCTTTCAATATTCAAATTACACCCAATAAACATATATATTAATTTTTATATTTAATAAATATTTACACCATAAATCATTTCCCTTATGTAATATATGTCTTCATGTGACCTCTGAGTAGTTCCATCTCCATTAATATTGTTAGAAAACCATCTAACCATCCTCTACCACCTATTCCTTGACATCGACCCTAATATCTTAGGCATAGGACTCAACTTAGGTATGGGGTCTTTTCTCTATCATGGGGAGTTTTTTCTATCATGGGGCTTTTTCAAGTACGGTAGACCACCTTTGAAGGTCAAGTCTAACTGGGTAGTCCAAACATCTTCCATCCATTCCTGTGAGGTCCATTCCAAGTCCTCAAATGAATCTTTATTTATATGTAGTGTACTTCTATATAAGTATGGAAATTTAATGTAAAAATGTTTGTGTTTTCCTCTATTAAAATTTCTGTTATAAGTCTCAATGAATTTCCATAATCTCCATGATAGACTAACTAATATGAAATTTGTATTTCATCATAGGATTTCATTAAATATCATTTTTTTTTAAATGCATAGCATAAATTAACAATTTATCTACAACATAAGCTAATAATTTGTCCAAAATTTACATAGATATTAGAATAGGAAAATACCTCTAACACTAGTTGAGTTAGTCTAGATCCTTGTAGCAAGTCCATTTTTTTGCAACTGAAGATGCTCCTTGACCAACAACCTAAACCAAAATGTTAACTGTAAATTCTAACCTTGTACAATATCTACTGCAAACAAATATTCATAAAAGAACATAAAAGATACAATGGCAAATACAAACATTACACAGAGTTTTTTCCCCTGGAAACCCAAACCGGGAAAACCAACATATTCTATATTCATTCATTGTGTTACAATGTTTACAATACAAAATACATATAGGAGCCAATGGCATCCAAAACCCTAACCCAATGACCTGGATGAGTCCAAAACCCTAATTCCTTACCTGGAAATAGAAAACCATCGGCAAAGAAACCACATGCCGAAGCCCAGAATTGTTTTGACCAGTACAAGAGTGGATGATTTACCAGAGGAAATCCAGAAGTTGCTGCAAGAGTTCGCTGATATAGTAGTGGACAAACTACCATGTTCATTTCCACTGATTAGGAGTATAAGCCATCAAATTGATCTTATACCTGGAGCCAGTTTACCAAACAAAGTCGCGTACAGATTAACGCCGCAGGAGAATGAGGAAGTCAAGAGACAGGTACAAGAATTAATGGACAAAGGATTGATTAGAGAAAGCTTGAGTCCATGCGCTGTTCCAACAGTGCTCAGCCCAAAGAAATATGGAGGCTGGAGAATGTGTACAGACTCAAGGGCAATCAATAAGATTACCATCAGATACAGATTTCCATTGCCAAGGATGGACGACTTGATGGATTGCTTGAGTGGAGGAAGATTTTTTTCATAGATTGATTTGAAAAGCGGATATCATCAGATTCGAATGAGAGAAGGTGACGAATGGAAGACAACATTCAAGATAAATGAGGGGCTATATGAATGGCTTGTTATGCCATTTGGATTAACAAATGAACCCAGTACTTTCATGAGGTTGATGAACGAAGTCCTGAAGCATTTCATTGGGAAATTTGTCATCGTATATCTTGATGATATATTAATCTTCAGCAAGACAAAAACAGAGAACTTAAAGCATTTAGCTGCAGTGATGAACAGATTACAACAAGAGAAATTGCTGATTAATATGAAGAAATCATCATTTATGAGGACATAACTCATTTACTTGGGTTTTGTTATCTCTGCGAATGAGAGGAAGATGGATCCCGAAAAGGTAAATGCAATTAAGAATTGGCCCTCACCGAAGAGTGTGTTTGAATTTCGAAGCTTCCAAGGTTTGGATAGTTTCTACAGGAAATTCATCCGAAATTTCAGTGGGATTAGTGCACAAATGATGGATATAGTGAAGAAAAGACACAAATCTTTTCACTGGACAGAAGAAGCAGAGAAGAGCTTCAATCTGCTAAAGAAGAAGATCACGGAGCAACCAATTCTAGTTTTTCCAGATTTTAGCAAGATATTCCAGGTCAAGTGTGACGCGAGTGGATTTGCAATTGGAGTGGTCTTGAGCCAAGACGATAGGCTGATCACATATTTCAGTGAGAAATCAAATCAAGCGAAGATCAAGTACTCAACATATGACAAATAATTTTATGCTGTCATACAAGCGTTGAAGAAATGGAGACATTATTTGGTTCCTATAGAGTTTGTTTTGTACAACGATAATCATGCTTTACAATTCGTGACTCAACAAGAGAAGTTGAATCAAAAGAATGCTAAATCAGTTGAATACATGTAGAATTTTACTTTTGTGATTAAGCATATTTCTGGAGCTGCTAACAAAGTTGCTGATGCTTTGAGCAGGAAATGTTTGCTTATGCAGGAATTCAGAGTCAAAACTTTCGGTTTTGATAACCTCAAAGAAATGTACAGGGATGACCCAGATTTTAAGGAAGCGTATGAGGTATCTGAGAATCCAATTCTCAGGGACAAAAACCAATGGACTGAATATATGATCCAAGATGGATTGTTATTCAGGGGCAATCAACTATGTATTCCAAAACGCTCCATGAGGGAGAACCTGCTGAAGGAAAAACATAGTGGAGGATTGGCCGGACACTTCGGTCACTTCTTAAAGTTGAATGGCTCATATTTTTGGCCAGGGATGAGGATAGATGTTAATAAATTTGTGGAAAGATGCAGGATTTGTCAACACACAAAAGGGAAAAGACAGAATGCAGGGTTATATCAACCATTACCCATACCTAAAAGGCCATGGGACACAGTGAGCATGGATTTCATATTGGGACTACAAAGAACACAAAGAGGCTATGATTCAATCTTTTTGGTAGTCGATAGATTTTCCAAGATGACACATTTCATACCATGCCAGAAAACCAACGACGCAACTCATATTGCGAACCTATTTTTCAAGGAAGTCGTCAGACTTCACGGCTTTCCAAGAAGTATTGTTTATGATCGAGATACCAACTTCGTGGGACATTTATGGAGGACTTTATGGAAGAAGTTGGGGACAAGTTTGTCTTTTAGCTTAGCATATCATCCTCAGACGGATGGATAGACAAAAGTCATGAACATAAGCTTAGGATATTTGTTGAGGAGACTAGTGACTGAACACCATAGTCAGTGGGATCACATTCTGCTACATGCGGAATTTGCTTATAATGATTCGATCAATAGAAGCACAGGGTAGATTCCATTCCAGATTGTATATGGAATGAAGCCAAGGGGAGTTTCTGAATTGAAAGATTCGAAACAAGCTGAATTGAGGAGTGCTAGTGCAGAGGACTTTGCAGAAGCAATGAAGGAGCTTCACAGCCGAGTCAAGGAGCGATTGCAGAGTTCAAGCCAGGAGTATAAGTGTAGAGTAGATCAACACAGGCGATAACTTCAATTTGAAGTTGGTGATTTTATTCTTGCACATCTGAGGAAGGAGAGGTTCCCCAGAGGAACATATAACAAACTAAAGATGAAAAAGATTGGACCATGCAAAGCCATAAAGAAATTTGGGGCAAACACATATGAGATTGAATTACCCGATGGGATCGGAATCTCACCGATATTCGATGTTGCGGTGGATTTGTACCCTTACAAAGCTGAAGAAACAAGAGAAGAGGATGAACAAACAGAGGTTCAATGGACAAAACAAATGCCTATAGCTGAAAATCCACAGATGGAAAGTATAATTGGCAAGAGAGTCAGCAGGAAGACCAAGAGAAAAGAGTATTTTGAATACTTGGTCAAGTGGAAAAGACATCCAGTTGAAGATGCCAGTTGGGAAGATGAAGCAGAAATTCAGAAGCATGGATAGACAGTGCAAGAGCTCATGAACAGGAGTTCATGAAAATTTTCAAGCGAGGGAATATGATGCAGGAGCATCGTAAGCAACCAGCCAAGTGAGCATGAAGGCGGAAGACAACAGGAGGAGTGCAACACACATTTTTCACATTTTTAAATATTTTTGAAATATTAAGAAGCGGATATTAATGTAGTAGCTAGAAGTGTACTTGCATTTATATTTGGCTGTTATAAACAGATCGTGAGCGATTTTCTCTCATCTGTTAATGTAAAAGGCATTTAAGCCCAGTTAATGAAAGTAGGTAGATTTGAATTATAGATTAGACAGTTTAGAAGAGAAGGAGGGAAAATGGATATAGACACCCTCATCTTTGTATTATGATATTCATTAGAACATTAGCATAGAGTTGTAGCAGAGAGTTGTGGAGAAAGACCCATGTACAGAAGCTTGAAATAATATAAGAAGATTTGAATCAGATTTCATGGTGTTATGATGTTTTCTGTTTATACATGGTGAACGGTATGCTTATGGTTGTTTTATTCTCTCTGTTATGCATTTGTTATGAGGCTATGTTGTGTATGTATTATTTCCTGTTGAATGTTTGAATTCTGAGAGAAGAAAGAGAATGAGTTTCAATTGTTTCTCTTTCTGAGAGAGAGTCCCTGCAAGGAGTGCAGTGAAATGTCCACAAGGTGTGCATTGACAAGGATTTTAGAGTTTATCTCTGGAAGCTCAGAAGGGATACCATTTTTCTCATTCCAGCAGAAGTGCAAGTGAAGCACATGAGCCGTGCAAGGTGTGCACATGATAATTGAATCCTTAGAGCTTATCAACTAAGGTTGAAAGGTAAAAGACTGCTGTTGCAGAAGGTGCATGGAGTCAAAGAATAAAATACTTTGAAGTATTTGAAAGATTTCCATAAGGAGTGCGTGCAGGAGTCCTTTTGAGACTCAAGTTTGCAAGTAAAAGCTCAGAAGGGTTAGTGCCTTAGAAGTGTTGAAAGGGAGACAGAATGAAGTCACTTTGCAGAAGCCAAGTTCATACGAAGAACATTGGTTCATTTCGCAGAAGCTGTCAAGGAGGAAACGAGTGGTCAGAATTCTCCGAGGAGAACTCGCGAAGTCACGAGGACTGAAGGATTCAGAGAAGCTGCAAGGTGGATAGGGGAGGACGAACCCATCACTTTGGTATCAAGAATCAATGTGGGCTGTTGGATCTAAAGGGAGGCCATCAACCGTTGATTCCGTAGAAGGCACCATTTCAGAATTTGGGTTTTCGAAGTGGTAGGGGAACGAGAGTCGAAGGCTTGTTCAATTCCTGAAAACCAGGAAGAGTGACAGGTGGTAGGAATCCATGTCAGAGTCCGAGGACAGCTGAAAAGACAGGTGGCATGTACTCGTTGTCAGGAAGTGTCAATACCCATTGACTGTTTCAGGGTTTTGGAGGTTGAAGAGCCGAGAGCCTTGCATCAAGATTAGTGAAATCATGAAGTCTGAAACTTCGAATCAACGAAAAGTCCTGTTGGGAAGCCAGCCTTTGCTGAACGCATCGGGGTTCAGCATTTTAGTATCTTCGAAGACAAGAGGTTGAGGTTCTTTGTTCCGAGATTCCCAGAGTCGTGAAACACGATATATATGTGGAGGAGGACGTGATCGAAGATTTCGACGTTTCAACATTTCGGGTTTCGGTGGGTTGAAGAGCAGAAACTCGACAATAGAAACCGCGAAATCGCAAAACTTGAAATCTCGATTTGGAAAAGGGAGTGATCATATTTATTGGCTAAGTGTGTGGACTTAGTGCCCATCATTTGTTCACGCATGCATCCTTCATAAGGACTTGTGAATACACTCTTGTGTGCGTGAGATATTCCCTACGGGGAAATCGAAGAGTCAATCTAACTCAGGGGAAGATTTAGAATGATCCTGCGTGGATCCCGGCCTGAGGGTTTGGGGGTCTACATCAAACCATGTCTCTCACAAAGTGATATTGAATATCAATATGTTTTGTCTTTGAATGATGAGCTGGGTTCTTTGCTAGAAAAATTGCACTCTGACTGTTACAATCTATTCTTATAGCTTGTTGTACCAACCCAATACATGAACACAATCTTTGTAACCATACTACTTCCTTACTTGCATGAGTGACTGCCATGTATTCAACTTCTGTAGTTGAAAGTGCCACTACAACCTGTCTTTTGCTCATCCAACTTATTGCTCCTCCAGACAGGTTAAATACATACCCACTTGTAGATCTCCTATGATCTAGATCTCTTGCCCAGTCTGCATCCACAAATCCATGTATATCCACCACTCTGTCCAATCCCGGTCTTCCTTCATAGCACAATCCATAGCTAGCAGTGCCACGCAAATAATTGAAAACCCTTTTTACTGCTGTCCAATGCTCTTTCCCTGGTTTTGACATATACTTGCTCAAAACTCCCACTGCATGTGCAGTGTCCGGTCTAGTACAAACCATTGCATACATCAAACTGCCAACTGCACTGGCATATGGAACATGAGACATGTCCTCCTCTTCTTCATGTGTCTTGGGACACTGATCTGCAGATAACTTTACACCAACAGGAATAGGAACCTTGAACGGTTTTCATTCCTGCATATTAAACCTCTACAGTATTGTCTCGACATATTTTCTCTGATTTAACCAGAGTTTCCTCTTTTTCTGATCTCTTTTAATTTCCATGCCCAAAACGAAATTTGAAACACCGAGATCCTTCATGTCAAATTTAGAGGACAACTGAGTTTTCACATCCTCGATAATCTCCTTGTTGTTTCCTATCAACATGTCATCCACATACAAGACCAAATAAATCAAATGATCACCAATTAATTTAAAATACACACAATGATCCTCTTTGCTTCTTGTGAAGCCAAGTCCCAGCATATAAGTATCAAATTTTTGATACAACATCCTTGGTGATTGTTTTAAACCATACAGGGATTTTTTCAGCTCACATACCATCTCCTTCTTTCCCTTCATCTATACACTACCTTCTTAGTTTCTGGTTTCCAAAGCTTATAACCTTTGAGACAATCTTTATATCCAATAAAGACACATTTTTCAGCCTTCTTATCCATCTTACTCCTGTTTTCCTTTGGAACATGAACATATGCATTACAGCCAAATACCTTAAGATGTGTGAGAGAAGGTTCCTCACCAGTCCATACCTCTTGTGGAGTCTTGTCATTCAACGCTGATGAGGGTGATCTGTTGACCAGATAACATGCAGTACCCACTGCCTCTGCCCAAAATTATTTCCCTATCCCGACACCACTGAGAATGCACCTTGCTTTTTCCATCAGCGTCTTATTCATCCTTTCTGAAACTCCATTTTGTTGAGGTGTATATGGAGTAGTGTTCTTCCTTGATATACCACACTTCTTACATAATTCTTCAAATTCATTCCTGCTGAACTCTCCGCCATTATCTGTCCTCAACACCTTAATTCGTTTCTTTGTTTGATTCTTAACAAGAGCCTTAAACTCTTTAAACCTGTCAAAGACTTTAGATTTCTTCTTGAGGAAATATATCCAAGTTTTCCTCGAGAATTCATCTATAAATGAGACATAGTACATAGATTTTCTCAATTATGGGACCGACACAGGTCCAAAAACATCACTGTGAACTAGATGTAAAATCCCTTCTGCCCTCTTTGCATCGGAGGGGAATCTTACCCGATTCTGCTTCCCATATAGACAATGTTCACAGAAATCAAAATCCAGAGAGCATTTAGACATACCTTCAACCATACCTTTACCGTGTAGTAGTCGAAGACCCTTCTCTCCGATATGCCCTAGTCTTTGATGCCACAACATAACCTTTTCTCCAGAGATTGTAGGAGTTATTTCTTCTTCAACTTCAATATCGGGAACAATGGATCTATTACACCCATCACTAATTGTGCTTCCTAGCAGCTTATACAAAGTTCCAAATTGAACTCCCTTCATCAACACCATTTCTCCTCGAACCATCCTACAAGTTCCCTTTTCAAAAATTGTTTTTACCCCTGCATCTTCCATTTTGCTTACAAAAATCAAATTTCTGGCCATACCTGGGATGAGTAGAACACCATGCAGTGTTCTAATCCTTCCATCTATGAGTCTCAACTTGACCCTTCCTCTTCCTATGATTTTGGTTGTCGAATCATTACCTAAGAAAACATTACCTCCATCATACTTTTCATATTCGCAGAACCACTCCTTGTGGGGAGTCATATGAAAGGATGCACCAGAGTCAATTAACCATGCCTCATGATCTACATGTGTGCTTGAAGAGGCCAAGTACACATCCCCTCCTTCTTCCTTGGAGGTCTTTTCTTCTGTAGAAGAAGATTCTTCAGATCCCTTCTTTTTCTCAACTTTGGATCTACACTACTTCTTGTAGTGCCCTTCTTTTCCACACCTCCAACATACCCTTACAAAATTTCCAAAAGATTTAGATCTACCATTAGACTTAGATCTCCCACTCGAGAAATTAGATCTATTTCTTTCCTGGGAACATCCTCTTGCAAATAATGTGTCTGTGCTATGCCCTTCCATATTCTTTCGTCTCATCTCCTCCGACAACAAGGATGAGACCACTTCTTCAAACTTCAAAGAAGTTGTATTACTACCTATGGCCACAACCAGACTATCCCATGAGTCTAGTAAATAACACAACAAACTGATACATTTATCTTCATTTGAAATTTTAATCTCAACAGATGCTAATTGACTTACCACAGTATTGAAGGCATTCAAATGCTCTGCCACCGAGTCTCCATCTCTCATCCTCAAGTTATACAACTTCTTTCTCAGGAATAGTTTATTTACCAAGGACTTAGACTGATACAACTTCCCCAACTTTTCCCATAA
>ML783387.1:338665-351461 GCA_009831015.1 Picea engelmannii | reverse complement strand
TGGCCTTGGATTGTTCAACCAATCCTCCAACATCTCTAGCTCCATCTCCCATTGAGTGATAACTTTACCTAACTGCTCCTTGGCTTCCTTTGCTGCTAGCTCCAATGCTACAGCTCTTTCAGCTTCTTGGCTGAATATGCTGAGACACTCCTAAGAATGCTCGTTTTCTTCCTCTACTTCTGCTTGTGCTTGGGCAGTCTCAAACACCTGCTCCAATTCCTCCTTGACAATCATCGTCTGCTGAGACTGTTCTGCTGCTGCACCATCTGCAACACCAATTTCTGCCTCCTCCTGGGCACATGGTAGGAATACTCCAATTCCCCCAATCATCAGACTATCATCTTGATCTTCCTCCTCTTTTGTCAGCTGCACCTGCTGATCTAAATTCATCTCTGGATTTATGAGACCCTCAGACAGTCTCTTCTGCTCTGTCAGCTTCTCGGGCTGATCCCAACTCATCTGCTCATCCCTGCCCACCTGACAATATGGGATGCTTCCGCTGCCTTCCTAGCAAACTTCGAGATCCCGCAACGATCTCCTTTCATTGCCCAGCTGGCAATGTGAAATTCCCTGACTGTCCTCCTGACAGTCTTTGAGATCCCCCAGTGATCTCAATTTGTTGCCCTCCTGGAAAATGAGAATTTCTACTCCGCCCTCCTGGCAGTGCTTGAGATCCTCAACCGATCCCAATTCATCCTCTTTATCATCGAGACCTCTCCCAGTCTCTGGCTCACATACATAAATTATCTTTTCCTCTGTGGCCTGGAGGTTTTCAGCATACCTCAACCACCCTTTCAATAGCCTGCGCTGCCCTCTGACCATCAACTCCTTGACTGGCCATTTTGCTTTTGCCTTCTCCATGGGCAATTTGTGCATCCATCTCCTGCTCCTATCCTGCCACATCCGTAGTTCGAGATTCTCTATGTCTGCTTTTAATTCATAGAGATCTTTATCCATCTCTCTATCCATTTCTGCAAGATTTTCTGCTTTGCTCTTCTTCCTACGACCTTCAGTAGCCGTGGTGCTGTCTCTGTCTGCTCTCCTAGCAAACCTGCTGTCACTCTACATCCCTGAGTGTTCCAGCTTCATCCTCCTATAGTCTCCCTAACTGTTTATGGACTGCTGCCTACCTACAAACAAGTCCCTACAAAGTCCTCCAACGCTCTATCTTCTTCGTCCTTCTCTCCTCTGCTTGAAATATACAAACAGAGTCCCGCTCTAATACCACTTGATGTGTATCGGAGTGCTTCTCTTATCTCCTCTTGCCTCTTCCTGCTTGAAATATACAAGCAAGGTTCAAGCTCTGATACCACTTGGTGCAGGCGTGAGCCACCTACACCTACAACTCACCTGCAGCTCCTCGCCCGCTCACAGGATCGATCAAAACAAATCCACTTTTGCTGAGCCGAATTAGCTCCTTGGACTCCCACTGGAATCCCTTCGAAGATTGATCCAGTCCACAGGTCCTTTCTTTCCTCCACATGACCTTCTTCTCTTTACCGTGGTTGTCCCTGACTCAATATCGGGTTTTCGGGGTTTCGTTCTTCCTGCTGTCGAGAGTCACTGTACTCTTCAACCCCCAATCACCGATGAGCTCCTTGCCTGGCCTTAGCCTCCTTTGGCTAGGCTCTCTAGTCCATGTGACTAGTCCTTATAAGACTGCAACCTTATCTTCCTGCCGGGACTTCAAACTTCAAAACCTCGACGCGCCCTTTGTGCGCTAGCCCTCCTGGTTCAGCCCCGGGTCCACGTGACCGTTACTCCGTGAACACAACCTTATCCCCGTCGGGGTTATGGGGTTTCAAATGCCTAAAAGCATATGCCTATGAGATTCCCGACGCTCCGTTGCACTGACAACTGGCCTCCACTATGGCTCTTTCCTCAGCTCTGATGTGCTGACAACTGGTCCCCACTCATCGAGGTATCGTGTTTCACGATTCCAAAGTGCACAAATAACTGGTCACCGGGATCACCGATATCCCGATGAACCAAACACCGATGGACGACTTCCTTGTCGGGGCTTTTCCCGATGACACCGATCGCTGCCACGCGTCCTTTCAGATGGACGGTCCTGATTCCTCCTGGATTTCAAGACTTTCAATGTCCCGTTTCCTTCGACCTTGGGAACTCCAATTTTTCGATGGCCAATATTCCGACTTCCTCCGGATCTTCGCCACGTTTCTCCACCAATAGATGGATCTGATCTTCCCGGTGTTTCGAGAGTTGCAATGTCTCAATTATATTGCCCTCGAGAATCTCGATTTCCCGATAGCTAATATCTCGACTGCTAAGCCTCGTGCAACTCCTAACCAATCTGACGACTGTCGGGATTTCTGCTCCAGATCTGACGGCTCAGATCACTTCTTCTGTGCACCTACTCCAGAGGCTAAACTCTGCGCAACTTTCTCCCGATCCAACGACTGACGGGGGGGATTTCTATGTGAGATCCGACGGCTGTCGGTCTCCTCCTTCTGTAGGCTCCTCCTGAGCTCCTCCTGGACGTGGAAATCAACGATCCAGATCTCTCTCCTCTCCGCTGATCCGATGGTTCTCGTTGCCCCTTCTGGGATGCTGCGTTTTCTTCCCAGACTTGGAAGAATTTCACGTTCTCAAAGTCTTCGACTTTTGCGCTCTTTCCTCTTGCGAACTCCTCAACTCTGAGTTTCGCCAATGCGTGTGAAAACGTTATTCCTCCCGAGCTTCTGCAAACACTCAGACCCCTTAAGGGATTTTGTCTTTCTTCTCCTGTGCATCTATGCACTCGCTCGATTCCCTCCTGGCAGATCTCTCAGAATCCTTAGTGATTCTGCTTCCTTTTAACTCACAGCAGAGTTCCTTCCTCAAATGCACCGCAGCGCATACGCTCAATGCCCACTTGGCAGAGCTCTACAGAACTCCTCAAAGATTTTGTCTTTTGAACTCACAGCAGAGTTCTTCTTCTGTGCACTCCTTGCACCTGCTCAATGCCCACCTGGCAGAGCCTTCATAGAATCCACAACAGAATTCTGTCTGCAACTGTGTCTCTCCCACACAGCCTTTCCTCCTGAGGTGTTCAACAACCTCGAGGTCTTCTCCTGAGTCGATGATTTCAGCTTCTGTGCCGCAACACGTCTTTGTCTGACTCCGCAGATTTCAGAAGTGCATCCTCTGTGCACTGGTATTCAGAGACCACAACACTCTGTCATGCCCTCCTGGCATGAAACCTCAAAGACCCTCTTCTGAAATCAAAACAACCCTGCAAATGCACAACTACAAGATACATTCACAACACACATAGAGAACACACACAGACATCCATATAACTCAGAATGACATGCAGGAAAAACTGCTTCTGATTCTATTAAAATGGCAAATGCCTGTATATACAATGGTGTTATCGAGCTCTCTCTGGCTCTCCTCAAATCTTCTACTCTTCTAACTTCTAACTTCTCTACTTACCCCTTTCTCTTCTTTTCAAAATGAGATCTCCAAATCTCTTTTACCTGAGGGGATCTTAGAGCACTTCCCTCCAGGTCTACCTACTCTATTCAATTACATTGAATGGGTTGTCTAGTCTAGAATCAGATCTAGATCTCAACCATTACACACATTAAATGCCTATCTTATCTACAACCTGCACAAAGGCATGACTTCTATGGCTCACCAGCCTAGACATTAATTACATTCAATTCAAATTTAAATGAGGACTGCGCCTCCCTTCATCTTTGAATGCATACGCATGGCGTGGCTGGCTGGATGACGTGGAGAGATGCTCCTGCATCATTCATGAATATAATCGATGCATTGGTCAAACCAAAAGGAATCAATATGAACTTGTAATGTCCAAACCAATTTCATATAGTGGTTTTAGGAATGTCACCTTCCTTAATCCTTAACTGGTGATACCTTGATCGCAGATCGTTTTTTGAGAAAATTGTTGCTCCTTTCATCTGATCAAAGGGATAATCTATCTGTGGTATTGGGTACCTATTCTTCATTGTGGCTTAGTTCAAGTCCTTGTAATCTATACATAGTTGTAATTAACCATCCTTATTCTTGACAAATATTACTAGTGCACCCCAAGGTGAAACACTAAGCCTTATAATACTTAATTCAAGTAGTTCCTTCAACTACATTTGTAAATCACAAAGTTCTAGAGCCATCATCCTATATGGTGTCTTGGAAATTGGCTCCGCATCAGGTTTTAGCTCAAGTGTAAAATCAAGCTCCCTCTTAGGAGGTAACCATGGAAACTCTTTTGGAATAACATCCTTGAATTATGAAAAAACTAGATACTGATCTAGAGAGGGTCCCTTCCCTTCATTTACTATTTTCACTACATATAATTGAAAAAATTGCATCATGGAACGTTTAAATTTCATTATAGAGATAAAAATAGAGACACCTTCCTGCTAATACCATGGATCTCTATTAACCTTCCTTCATCATCTACGCAAATCACCCTCGTCACAAAACAATATACCATAGTTCAATGAGCTTCTAGCTAGTCCATCCCAATGATTAGATCATACTTCCCTAGGGAAGTGATGTACACATTTAACCTAGTTGTACAAACTCCTAGGTCTACAAATCATTTCTCGATGCTAGGTCCTACTGCTTTCTTTCCCCCCGAAGCCATCTCGACTTGTTTAAAACCATCTTTCTCGTAGGAATCCAACCCACACTTTTCTAATGCATAAGGTGAAATGAAAATATATTTAGCACCATAATCAAATACAATTTTAAACTTGACATGATTTAATGTACATGATGACTCCACCATAGTGGATTGATTTTCTAGATTGCGGTTATCAACCACTGCATAAATCTAGTGGCTACTATTTTCTCTTCCCATCAGGGCCTTCCCCTCTCTATGCATAGCGCCTAATTGTGAATTTGGGAATTCATGATGGTTACGAGGTCCTTCGCACCCCCAATAAGTAATGTGAGGTGGAACCTACACATTGATATGTGGAGGCATATGAAATGAGTTCCTTCCCATGGAACCCCTTCTCCTACTAACTACTCCTCATGAAGATCGTGGACTCGCTTGAGTTTTTGGTGGTCCATGGTATGTTGCACTCACTGCCATTGAAATACCTACTGCAACCACTCTGGGTGCAACTCTATTTCCATAAGGAGGTGGTCTAGATATTTCTCCCATGGATAAGGTCCTAGGGGCCTTCTCCACAAATCTAGGTTGTTGTGGAATACATGATCTCATACCTCCTTTTAAATCCATACGCTCTTCTGCATAATGAGCACTTTCAACTACTTTGGCCATTGACAATGATTTCTGTTGGGACACCATTTTGGTATCTTTTTCACTGAGTCCATATGTGTCCCATTTTGGCCCTTTTTTCCATCCCTTTTACCTCATCATTTTTTCTTTTTATCAAGATAAGTGCCATTGCAATCTTATAAGAAGTTTAGTTGTTAATTTCATTAATTTCCCCTATTTTTGATGAATTAAAAGGAATTACACTTGTTCTTGCCAATAATGGTTCATGCAGTTTGAATCCCGTAGTAGGCATATTCCTATTCTTGTAGTACTACTGGAATTCTGTAGCGGCCTGTTTCTAGAAGCAATTTTTCCATCAATTTTTTGGACAACTGAAGACTAACTAGGGAAATCTAAGAGATGGGTTTTGATGCAGGAGCATCTCTCCAAGATAGCTATGTTCCATCCATCTGGCACATCAAAGTTCTCATTCGATGGAGGAGAGAGGCCCAGCCCTCTCACTTTCAAATTTTGAAATTTGAAATTGTATTAAATGATTGTAAGGCTGGTAGAGCCAAAAAGCCATGCATAGGCGCAGGCTTTAGATAAAGGTTTCCTTAAATGGTTTTAAGGCTGAGGAGCCAAAGCCATGCCTTTGAAAAGGCTGTAGTTAGTGTCACCTTAATGGATGACAGGTGGAAGGGGATCTAACTCCGATTCAGATTAGATGGCCCATTTAATGTAATTGAATGCAAATTAATGAGAGTAGGTAGCTTGGAGGGAAGAGCTCGAGGATCCCCTCTTTGTATCTAGGATTTTTTAGTTTTTAGGAGGGGGGAAGAGAGCCAAGACTCTGTCGTAGTCCGATCTCGAACACATTGTAATCAAGCATTCTTGATTAATACAAACATAGAAGTTTTTCCTGCATGTTGTTGTCCACATGTTTATGAGTTCATGAATGAATGTCTTTATGTGTTGATGATATGCTGTAGATGTATGTTAGGTATGCATTTGCAGGGATAGACATAATTCACTATCTGTGAGTTCTTTGATTCCAGGTTTGGGTTCTTTGAGGCTTCATGCAAGAGGTTGCATGATAGAATACCGTGGGTTCTGTAAGCCAGTGCAAGGAGTGCACTTCTGAATTCTGTGGATTCAGACAAAGACGTGCCAGGAGGGTGCACCAGCTGAAGTCACTGACTCAAGGAGAATCCTCAAGGTTGCTGAATAACTTGGAGGTAAGACCGTGAAAAAGAGATCATAGGACATACCATAATCATTGAGGGATTCTGTAGAAGCTCTGCTAGGAGGACATTGAGCAAGTGCATAGAAGGCACAGAGACAACATAATTTCTGAGAATTCCGTGAGACTCTGCCAAGAGGGCATTGAGTGGATGCACAGGGTGCACAAAGGAACTCTATTTCGAGTTCAATGAGAAGGCAGAGTCACTGAAGATTCTGTGGAATCTCTTCCAGGAGGGAATTGAGCAAGTGCATAGAGTGCACAGAAGAAATCTCTTTCGAGTTCTGAGATAGGAGGAGTGTCAAGGAGAAAGACACTCATAGAGTTTCTAAATTCTATGGTTGTTTAGAAAGGAGTGCTTGAGAAAAAGGTTGCTAAGAGGGCACCAAAATTCCCCTTTAAAAGGAGAGAAGAGGGCTGAGTTCCTAAGAGGTTCAAGTTCTGAAGCTCAGGAAGGATAGTGCTGTTGTGCACAGAGTAATAACAAAGGGGAGTAGGAAGTTGAGGAACCCTTCAAGGTTTCACATTCGACAAAGCTCAGGAGGAACAACGTTCCTAGAATGTAGGCGAGACCCAAGGAAAATTGAGCTTGCAGAGGGAGAAAAGGTAGAGGCCTTTGAAAACTTGAAAGTCTTCCAAGTCCGGAAGGAAGCGAGAAAGCTCAGGAGAGAGCTACAACAACTATGGGATCAACAATTGAAGCTTGTATATGGACTGTCGAAGTTACGTCTAGACAATATAAGGAGGGTGCCAAGTCATTGGCCAAGAGTCTTTGAGAAGCAGAGGTGGACAACCAGAATTCTCTATGGAGGACTCACGAAATCGCGAGGACCGTAGGATCAAAGGAAGATGTAAATTAGTTAGAGGTGGATGAACCCATCACCTTAGGATCCAGGATCAACGTGAACCATTGATCATGCTTTGCGTAAGCCATTGGATCATTTCGCGAATTCGGGAAACGTGAGCTGGGAGGCAGAGACCTTTGTGCTACAAAATCCCGAGTCGCGAGATCACAATTCAACCTGAACCGTCGATCGAGGAGGAAGGAGAGTCGTGAGATTTGGCGCCTCGTTACATCGTGCATCGAGGTCTCGGAGGGTGAAATAATTGCACCTTGATCACTAAAGTTGCGAAGTGCCAAGCGTCGAGGGCTTGTGCGAGCACGTGTCACATCCGTTAGGTGGGGACTGTGTGATTGAAAGGTGGTGCAAACATATAGCACACAAAAAAGTGGAAGTGGGTGACAGGTGGTGGATACATGTCACCTTGGAAGGAGTCAACCCATTGTTGACTTATCGTGCTTCGGGGTTTCACGAAGGAGGAGAACAAGGGCTTAACACTCCAACTCGCGAAGTTACGAGTTGCGAGGGGCGCTAGATTGAGACCCTAGCTGGTGTTATGTGTGGAAGGCACCAACAAGGAAGGAGCCATACCCTTATTGCATCTCGGGTATCGACGTTTGGAGAAAGAGGAGTCGAGGGGCTTTGACCCACAAACTCGCGAGTTACGAGAGGCGCTTGCGCTAAGGCCCAGTTGTGGTCACATGGAGGTGTAAGGCTAGCGCCTAGCGTTAGGTTGTGTAGGGCGGGTTTTCATGAAGGACCTGTGGATCAGATTCGTGAGGTTCCAATAGGGATCTGAGGGAGCCGCTTCGGCTTGAGGAGAATTGAGAACAATCCTGTGAGCGGATTCCAGCCCGAGGGTCGGGGGTCCTACATCAGGTTTTGTGTAGAATGCCCCAAATTCAGTGACCCATGAGCATATTTTTAGAAAAAATAATGGTTTGGGAGATATAGGTGGATATTCAAGGTGGATTTTCCAAGAAATCCTGTAGCAACCAAATTCCTATAGTTGTGCTTCTTGTGGACGAATTTGGGAATACAGTTTTATCAAAGATTATGTTTTTGTGCTTCCATGTTATTCAAACATATCCAACAACCATTAATTAATCTCCATTTCCTTAATCAAGTTTGTGATGGTTGTATATCCATGTATTTGTCATCTGGTCTCATTTTGTTCTAACCATTTTCCTCCTTTGACATGCAATCCATATGTATAAATGTAAGAAGGATCAATGTAAATGTGGGGAGAATTTTGGAATAAAGAAATTGTTACATATCAAGAGATATCCACTGTAGTATTTCTTGGCAATGTATTCCAAGGGAGACATGGCTCCTCCCTTTGGTATATTTTGTCCAATAGTTTCTTTTTGTTGTGTGATTTTATTCAATTTTTTCACTGTAATTTTATTAATATTTTGTGGATCAACTAATGCTTATGAGAATAAGAGTTTCATGCTTGATTTCCAATCAGTTTAATTGGTGATTCTTTGGACAAATAATTGTTAGAGCTACATATTGATGAAATTGATGAACACCAATTCTTCATTGGTCGACAACTGTTCATCATAGATATCTTGTCCACACGCATTAAGTTTCTTAATTCTGTTGTTTATAATTTCAATTGAAGGTTGTCCATATAAATTATAGAGTGAATCCAATGGAGTACTACTGAATATAAGGATCTATATCCAACCTGCAATCATACCTTATAATATTCACTATTGGATGAGCAATAAGTTTCGTAACATTCCCATTTTCAACCCCAAACTAGCAATGTGTATTGTAAATATAGCATGTGGCCGAGAGCCAAGCGATGTACATTGTAAATATGATGTATGGCCAAGAGTCAATATGTAAATGATGTAAATTGAAATATAATGAATGAAATGTATTTCCAACTGTAGACAGACACAGATGAAGATCACGGGCTAAGTATCCACAAGAGAGGGTAGGGGTCCAAGGGGAAGAGTTCCCATATTTATTAAAGAAAAAATCATTTCATATTCTTCTCTAAATTAACCATGGTATGAACCTTCCAATAGTTGTTGAGTGTTCTAGAGTCCAATCACCGAATTCATGTAAGAGGGTTGGTGTGAGAGTCACTTCCCATACTTATTGAAGAGCATGGGGTATGAGTATAATCAACTTGGGGAAGAGTGCAAGTCAAGCAAGTGAGAGGAAGAGAGAAAATATGTATGGGTAGGAGATAAGATTTTGGGCACATTCACGTTTGTAGATGGAGAGATGTTTAGATTGATTTTTTAGACCAACAATAGAGTCTGGAGTGTGGGAGCTTGTAGGAAACTGTTGTGGATATGTTTGGATTTTGTTTGGAGCTCTAATTTTAGGGAGAATAGGCCATGTGCTTGGGAGTGACAAGCTATTCAAAATTCATCAAAGGATCAAGAGTTTTGGCTTGCTGGGCGAATTCTTATTGCATATGTAGAATTCCTGAAGTCCCAATAAGTAGAATTCTTTTCCAACCCGTGCTGGAAGCCCTGGAGGGGAGTGGAAAGGCCCAAGGCACTGTAAGAAGTGAATGGGTTGTGCAGATTGAGGGGAATTTTTCTGGTGAAATGCAATTAGCTGAGAGTTTTATTGTTGAAAGGAGGACATTAGCCATCCTTAGGGACCTCCGTCTCTTGTGGATTTATAACCCTAGCTCCGGGGTGTCTTGTTGTTGAGAACTGAAACAACAAGACTACGGTTGGGAGAAATGTTTTTCCTATACAATGGGTTGCACTTTTCATTAAGATAAGTGTCCCTATGTGTTGTGGTTGTTCATGTTAATCATTGATATAAGTGATGTGCAATTTACTCTAAGTTATATTTGGTTATTGTTTCTTATTCAGAATGGGAAAAATGCAATCATGTCTCTATTTTATGGTTGAATGTTGTTGTATGTAATTAACCGTTGTTGTGCACAATAAGAGTAATTATATTTTTTTTTATAGAACATGGACAATTGAATGAACTGGTATTTCATGTTGTATGTTAATTTTTGCATTTTATATTTGTATCAGAGCTATATTGGATCTTTTAGTAGTGATGCGATCCAACTGGGGGCTGGGTACGTTACAAAGGGTTATTATAGTATTTTTTTTGAGTATTGGTAACAAGTATGTTACAAAGTGGTATCAGAGTCCAACTTTCAACACTGATCTTGCATGGGATAGTTAAAAAAGTGCAAAACTAAAATTTCCAGAGTAAACACATGAATTGTTTGACAGGACGTCAAAATGAGGATGCCTGCAATTCATTTGACAAAATTATTCAGTGAAATTAAAGGAAATTTTCAAATATTTTGGAAGAATTGAGCTCATAAACTAAATATAAGAAAATTCCGTCTCTAACTGAGCAGATTTGGGCCTGTAGATGATCAAAATTTGAAGTTACAGAGCGGTCATGATGCCCATGACAAAATTAAGGAGAAATTGGGAAAAAGCCCTAATTTTCGTCGAGTAATTTAGGACGAGTTCAATCTGCAAGAGGAAAATTTGACGAGGGTGGAGGGATGAATTTGTATGTATAGACCCAATTTGTATGTATTGAGATTAATTACAAGCTCTAATGGCGGCCGCATAATTAACTTTGAAGTTGAGCCTCTTGGGAAAATTAAGAAAATAAGCAAAATCATAAAAATATGGGTATTTTCCATACAATGACGTCGACATGAAGTGGAGGCCATGTGTCAGTTGATGTGGTAGAAGAAAGACGTGTACTACCATGGTTGAAGGCACATGTTGGATGTGTTAAAGTTTCTTGCTTAATATGTTATTATTAATCTTCATTATAACAACATCATAATAAGGATCTTACTGAAAGAAACACAATCACAGAGTACACAAGCATTTATCTTGGGAAACCCTCAAGGGGAAGAAAACCCAACAAAAATTCTTTAATATAGATTCAATAACCAAATACAATGTCTATAACAAGAGATATCTGACCAAGCAGAAACCCTAACCAAAACAGAGTAGCGCACCACTTAGACCAAGATAGTCCTTCACCAAGATAACCTTCACCTTCACTGAGATACTCTTCCTTGTAGCTGCGTCACTTCTCCTTGTAGCCACGTCACTCTCAGACTTGTGCACTTGATAGAGAGAGCTTGATGAGTGTGTGTACAAGTGAGGTGCTATGCCTCTTATAAATACAAGTTGTGCCCCCCCCATTAATTAGGTCAGGGCCGACCTGTCCACTTTACCTTTTTAATTTACATTTGTCTTGTCTAGGCATAATAGGGTTGACTTGTCAATATATATATTTTATATTTTTCTTTATCCACAAAAGGGGATAAGAATAATCTTTGCAATTACACAATATTTTAACACTCCCTCTCAACAAGAAGGACATTCTTTATCTTTTGACAGGTCACTGGATTTCATCATCAACTGAACAATATTATCTGGGAAATATCATCAACTGGACAAAAACAACATCTGGATAACATCATCAACTGGGAAACATCATCAACTTGGCAAAAAAATCAACTGGATAACATAATAAACTGAGCAACATGAGGCATCAATATAATCCACTTGGTCATCTGGCATCACGATCACTGACTGGTTCTCCATGAATCCATATTAAAGAAGTTTTGTTCTCTTTATCTTCGCATAGAAGATACTCTTTCTTTCTTTCATCTTCATGCAAAAGATACTCTTTCTTATCTTCACACAGAAGATATTCTATGAGTTTTTCCATTTCTTTTATGTTCTCCCTTCTCTTGTAGTCATCTATCTCACCCATCCACTGGGGAGGACTACTACCATAGCTTCACTCCTAGTCATCCCACATGAACTAGAGAAGATAATATGCTAGCCTGGGAAAGACTAGACTCCCTTTCCATGATCCACATAGGATCACGACACAAACCTCAAGAGCCAACTAACCATTGCACATGGTCAAGGTTTGTGTTCCAGGCTACTCAATCCTTGGCTAGAGGAGAGTATCTTCCTGCTGCCCTGTTAAGAACCAAATATTAATATAGCATAGAAAAACCTCAGAAAAAGTACTCAACACCTTGAAAAAGAGATAATTTCAGATAATAAGCCTCTTCAAGGGGGCAACCTCCTTTTACCCCACTTAAATGTTCAAGTACAAGATGATTCCAAATGAAAATGTCTCCTTGGTATATATAGGAGACTAGGAGGTATAATTACAACTAATGGAATAAAGCTGGCATAAATAAAATAACATTACTAATGTAATATGCCCCAATTAAGGGGTAATGAGCCAATATTAGGGCTTAACATGCCCCTCCCCTTGAGACAAGTGTTTTCTGCAACGCTTGAGTAACTCTGGTTTCTTCTGTATAAAAGACTCATCTTCCCAAGTGGAATCTTCAACCGATAGTTTCCTCCATTTAATTAGATACTCTGAAATGGATCTATTCCTCAACTGGCGAATTCTTGTGTCAGTGATGGATTCAGGATCCAATATGATTTTTCCTTCCACGTCAAGTTCTGGAAATATAGTTTGAACTGGGATCTTGTCGCCTATAACCTT
>ML783387.1:321087-335219 GCA_009831015.1 Picea engelmannii | reverse complement strand
AAAGAAGGTATTGCTCCTTGTATCCTCATAGTGTGCTATCATTTCTTCCATGAAAATTGTCCAAGTGATGAGTGATTTGTGAGAACAAAGCCATCGATACCATACAAATTGATTAGGTTCTAAATATAAAGAAGCAATTCGTATCTTTTGTGTATGTGGCACATTATGTAGATCAAATAATTGCTCCATCTAAAGTGTCCATGTGATTGGGTCCTTGCCATCAAAATTCCTCATATTGATCTTAGGAATGTGGTTCGTCTTCAACCCAAAGTTGGAGTTTCTCCATACTTGATTCACCTTCCTTGTGTCCTCATCATGAATTTCATGGGATGCATTTTCACTTTCAGGTGTCTTCTCTGTTACGAAATTTTTCAATACATCCATGATCTCCTCTTTTAAACCATCCATCTTTGCCTCCAACTTAGCTTCCATCTCTTGTAGTTCATCTTTTGTTACTATCTTCTTTTGTAAATCATTTATGTCCCTACACATTTCTTCACCATCATCAAGAGTCCAAGTAGGATTGTCTGGAGGCTTATTTGGTGTAGAAGTTCCCTTTTTGGGTGGCATGTTGGCCAAGTATCACTTATGAACCTTGATTTTGAGGTGGTTCTGCTAGACAATGTTTCTTCTGTTGTATCTGCCAAGTTTCGGCCCTTCTGGGTACACAAATTTATTTCATGTAGTTCTTTGATATTTCTTATCTGCAATGCCATAGGTCTGATCAAAATTGGATGTGCAAAGTGGAATTTATGGTAACTTCCCCACAACTTGCTATTTTTGTCCTTTCGAGGATATCTCACTTGTATAGCGTGCCCCACACAAAATAATTGATATAAAATTCTGAAACTCGTACCAGATATACTACAGACTATCCACTATCCAATGAAACTAGTCCCACTCAATTTGGATACTATAGGAAGCCTTTATGATTGTTTTACCTAGAACACCTTCTTGAGACTAGTCAATAGGACTAGTCAGATACCCTATCTTCCACAAGGTGTATCTACAGATTTAAGATGACCCAGAATCTGAAATTTTTACCATATATACCTTAATAATTTCTGTGAATATTCTATAGATTTTAGGGTCTGAAATATTATATAAAATTGTTTATAGCGAAAATTCTTCAATGACTCAGTTCATGATGATTCCAGAACCCTATCTTGTACAGGCTGTATCTCCGAAAGTGTAAGGCCTCAAGAGCTGAAATTTTAACCCAATGTACCTTGATCCATCTACTAAATATCCTCCAAGCCCTTCCTTCTGAAACATTTTAGAAAAAAAGTTATAGCGAAAATTCCAATGTGTCTCAGATGTAGCAATGAAACCCCAAGACCTTGAGCTCTGATACCATATGTTAAGAACCAAATATCAATATAGCATAGAAAAACCTCAGAAAAAGTACTCAACGCCTTGAAAAATAGATAATTTTAGATAATAAGCCTCTTCGAGGGGGCAACCTCCTTTTACCCCACTTAAATGTTTAAGTACAAGATGATTCCAAATGAAAATGTCTCCTTGGTATATATAGGAGACTAGGAGGTATAATTACAACTAATGGAATAAAGCCAACATACATAAAATAACATTACTAATTTAATATTCCCCAATTAAGGGGTAATGAGCCAATATTAGGGCTTAACATGCCCCTTGGAGAAACATCGACACTCCTCTCTATGAGGGTGGTCACACCCCTCTCTCTACGAGGTTGGTCACACCCCTCTCTACGAGGGTATTATAGCATGTCCCTAGAGTATCCAAAACTCAACACTTGGACAGAGGCCAACCTTGGAAAATTTCTCATTCCCCTTCTCTACGAAGGTCTCTTCCTTCTCTACAAAGGTCTCTTCCTTCTCTACGAAGGTCTAGCTATGGAATCTGAAAAAATCTCTTGTGGAACAAAATATTTCCATGGTATAATACCATGCTACCCATCTGCTGGGAATCATCCATCTACTGGATAACTTTCATCTTGATCAAAATATCTCATTACTCATCCACTAAATAAAATGTTCCATGGACCACTGCTTTTCTAACTGCACCAAATTACGATCCTCCATTTCGAACTTGAAGACATCACTCCCTCTTGCACCAAACTAAGAGCTTCTTTAACTGTGTAACATCTGATAATCATCATCCTTGAAGTTCTCTTTTGTAATATCCTGGGTGCCTTCTTGAGTTCGAACATTTCTTTCTTTCTGTCTTCATACTAGATAAACCTTCTCCCTCTGCATCTATGAGAATGGTACTTGAACAACCTGCAGTTACCTACATCTCATCAACTATATCTGAGTATCCATCTTTCTCTTCATCTTGAACATTTCTGTTCTGCATCTTTAGGAGCCTCCTGCTCCTATATAAATACTGGATACTATCTGGTCTTTATTGACTGTCACCATATCATAAGTCCTTCTCATGCTTTCTAACTTCTGAAAGTCAAGGCATAATTTATTTCTTCCGAGACCTGTAAACTTACTTACAGTATGCTTTCTGAGATATGTCACTTAGTCAATCGGTCGGTAACAATAAGCAGTAATCAAATAAAACTATATCATGATTTCTATCAGAGTAGTACACATCTTTTCTTAAGTAAAACTTTTTCAACCATGTACACATCTGAAACCCTAATCATGAATAAGACTTTTGAACTCTTTTTCACTCTAGCTATGAAATTACCAATTTTTTTCTTACTATCATAGCTAAACACATACCTTTGTCACTCTCATGAGTGATTATACCTGAAATAAATATTTTAAGTCTTTCTTTATCCTCTTCTTTAATACTTCCTTCATAAGTTTGCATAGACACTGAAGTAAAATGAGGTTAATTAACATTCTCATAAAAATCTAACTTGGAATTAGAAAGTATTAAAGTAAACAAGATACTAAAAATAACATGAATACTTATCTTTTGTTTTTGTGTGGGGAGGCTCCATGGATTCCACCATTTTCTATCTTTCTTCAGATCAACTATCTTCAACTTAAAGTACATAATCTTCAATTTCTACTAAATATTTCTTTGAGGGAGGAGATTCCTCTTCCTCTACCACATGTGCTTAATACTTTCTTTCCCCTTTTCATTATGCTTGGTCTTTTTCTCTTCTTCCTCTGGTTCTGGTACACTCACTGTGACATGTTCTTGTCTAGAATCATCTGCAACTTGTGCTTCCAAGATCTGAAGTTTCCAGATCCTTTCATCCTGTCTTCTACCCTCATACCGGTAGCCATTCTTTCTTGCAATAGAAACCCTAGCCCTCTGGGCTATGGAAATAATAAAAAAATAAAATTTCTTGGATCTGAAAATTGAACTCACCAAAAGATGTGTTGTATTGAGGCGAGTATGATGGTATAGTCAGTTTTTGAAAATTCCAATTTTCGACCCTTGAAACTGGAGTAGCGAATTTCTAGACTGGTGCTTCTGGTTTTCTGGTGCTTCTGGTTTTCTGGTACTTCTGGTTTCCTGGTACTTCTGGTTTCTTGGTACTTCTGGTATTGGTGAAAAATAGGGTTTCACTTTCTGGGATTTCTATCCATTGAAAAAGTGCGCTGAAGGTGCCAATGAGTTCCTTAGGCTAGGGCACACATTTCTAGATGATCTTTGGGCTGAAATTCCTCTTTAATAAAATCCCTAATTTTCTTGTACAACAACAATGATGTTTTTCTTTTTCTGTGAAATATGCTCTCTTCAGCTTAGCTATGATACCATGTTAAAGTTTCTTGCTTAATATGTTATTATTAATCTTCATTATAACAACAACATAATAAGGATCTTACTGAAATAAACACAATCACAGAGTACACAAACATTTGTCTTGGGAAACCCTCAAGGGGAAGAAAACCCAACAAAACTTCTTTAATATAGATTCAATAACCAAGCACAATGTCTCTCACAAGAGAGATCTCACCAAACAGATGATCCACCAGAAACCCTAACCAGAACAGAGTAGCGCACCACTTAGACCAAGATAGTCCTTCACCAAGATAACCTTCACCTTTACTGAGATACTCTTCCTTGTAGTTGTGTCACTTCTTCTTGTAGCTGTGTCAGTCTCAGACTTGCACACTTGAAGAGAGAGCTTGATGAGTGTGTGTACAAATGAGGTGCTAGGCCTCTTATAAATACAAGTTGTGCCCCCCCAGTAATTAGGTCAGGGCCGACCTGCCCACTTTACCTTTTTAATTTACATTTGTCTTGTCTAGGCACAATAGGGATGACTTGTCAATATATATTTTTTATCTTTTGCTTTATCCATAAAAGGGGATAAGAATATTCTTTGCAGTTACACAATATTTTAACAGGATGGAGAAAAAGTTGGTAGGTGATGTGGAGCCATGTGGCAGGCCAACTGTTAGCCCCATGAAACCATAGTAAGATTTTGAGAAAAATGGTTAAGTATGGAGATTTCTCAAACAAACGTATGAAAGGAAAATGAGAAATGTGAGTCCACGAAGATGGAAAATTGTCTAAGAGTTGAGACTTATCGGATGGACTTATGAAAGGAAGGTGACAAGATTATGTGTCCGTGAGTCCGCGAAGATGGAAAAATGTCTTAGTGTTGAGACTTCTCAGAGAAACTTATGAAACAAAGGTGAAATGATGATGATTTTGTGTGTCCACGAAGATGGAAAAATGTCTAAGTGTTGAGACTTCTCAGACGTACTTATGAAAGGAAGGTGACAAGATTATGAGTCCGCAAGTCCGTGAAGATGGAAAAATATCTAAGTGTTGAGAATTCTCAGAAGGACTTATGAAAGGAAGGTGACAAGATGGTGAGTCCACGAGTCTGTGAATACAGTAAATAACATTTTGAAGATTTGTCTAAGTCCTAAATATCGGTTGAATAGACAGGTGGATGGAATTCTAAGAATGAAAGAAATATGGTACCACCCTAACTCGTGACAAAGTCTTGAAAATGAATAAATAAATAAGAAGGTACGACTTAGATCTGCATTGAATCCATCAATGATGGATATTTAAACAAGAAATGATCAGACGGTTGTTGAACGCCGCCATTGTGTTGAATGCACTATTGAATATTCCTTCATTGTTTTTCCACCATAACTTTCAGCTCAAAGATCGGATTGGAGCAAACAAATTGTCATTGGAAAGGTCTTGTCCAGTAGAAGAGATTTATAAACCTAGAATTTGATTTAGGAATCATATTTTCTTCAAAATTTATAAAAGTGAATTCTATAGCAGCAAAAGAGTGGAAATTGCAACTGTAATTGTTGTAACTTTTCGCTAAAAACTTAGAATGAGGCATGAGTACAACCATTGGAAAGATGTTTCATAGAGGAATGCATTTAAGGAATCAGATTCTAGAATAATACATTAATATTATTCATACTTTTAAATGAATATTGACTTGTAAAATAATTAGTAAATATTCTGCAATATGCTTAATTCTAACAACAATTATTGCATGCACATTCTTGCAGAATTAGAGATACAAAAAAGAATAATTTAGTTCCCACATGAGAACTAGAGACATGGAGGATGCTCAAGGGTTTTACAACCATGAATAAGAAATTACATCTCTGCATAGCAACATGGGTAATGATGAGACTGAGTCTAATGGGAGAAGAGACAGGCATGAGCCTGTAACTATGAGAAACTTGCAAAAAGAAGTGCAGAGCTATAGAGTCGATAATGAGAGGATCATGAAGGCTTAAGAAGAGGTAATTCAAAGCCTAAATATTCTACATAAGCAAGTTAACAAGGATTCAGGCACAAGGCAAGAATCTAGTGCCAAGCAAGTGGAGGTGTCTAGGTCTCATGATAGTAGGGATGATCATGGAGGATCTAGTCGATCAAGGAGTATTAGCAGACATCAACATCATCATTCTCTAAGGCACTCAACCAAAAAATCATATGCACATTCAAGGTCGGACATTAGCCCAAGTATATCTCATGTTAGGCGTCAAAGAAGGATACATGGGTCAGATAGCTTGCAAGGGGAATTGAGAAAAATCAAAACACCATCATTTGATGGAGAAAGTAAGAAATGTTAAGATGCAGAAGCATGGCTGCTGGGATTGAGGAAATATTTCCAATTGCATAACTACTCATCAAATGCAGAAGCCAGAATTGCAATTTACCACCTTCAAGGGAAGAAATCCATGTGGTGGGACCAACTGAAGTAGGTTAAGCACCTTGACGAGAAAATAATTTCTTGGAAGCAGTTCAAGAAATATTTTCAGCAATAGTACTTGTTAGAGAAATATTATGACAAGAAGATGCAAGATTTATTTGAACTCAAGCTTGGGAAGATGACCATGGATGAATATGAGAGAAACTTCTTGGAACTTCTAAGGTATGTGAGCTTCATCAAAGATGAGAAGGTCAAAATTTAGAGGTTCTTGAGTGGACTACCATTCTTTTACAAAGACAAAATTTAGTTTGATGAACACATGAATTTAGAAGAAGCAATAGGAAAGGCCAAGTATTTGTATGAACAAAATAGAGGAAAGTCAGCTTTCCAAAGGACTTGGGATGACAAGATGAAAGGAAATATGGATCAAATGAAGAAAGGATTCAATCCACCTTTCATCAGAAATAGATCTCAAATGTATCAGGAAGGGACACCATCTCAAGGTGATCAAAAAAATGATAGAGTACTTGGGAAAGAGGCCAAGGAAGAAACCCATAAAGTGTTGGGGATGCGAGGAAGATAACATGTATAAATATTGTCCTCACCGAGGATATAAGATGAATATTGTGCATAACGTCAAGAGGGAGGAGACAATAAACGATGTGGGAAAAATCATGCTAAGGATCTATGCAACCTTGGACAATAGACAATAAAACTATAAATCCCACATGATTGAAGTGGAAGGTAAGATTGACAGTCATCCCAGAGCTATTTTAATTGCCTCGAGAGCTAGTCATAGATATATAGATCCAAATCCAATTGAAAGATTTAAATTGAAGAAAAGTAAGCATGAAAATTTTTGGTTAGTCCAACTAGCTATTGGGACCAAGAGAAGAATTAATGATCTTGTTAAGGAATTCCCTATAAGTATGAATGGAACTAAAACTAAAGAATATTTGAAATTCATACCACTTGGGTATTATGACTGCTTGATTCGTATGGATTGGCTAGAAAATCATCGTGCTATTTTAGATTGCTATAACAAGGTCTTCACATGTCTTGACGAGGAAGGGAATTCACATACAGTACAAGGTATTCCAAGGCCCGTATCTGTCTGAGATATTTCACGTTGCAGCTGAAAAGAATTTTTAGAAAAGGGTGCCAGATATATGCAACCCACATGGAAGAGCCAATGGAGGATACAGAGCCAAGTCTCAAATATTATCCAGTCTTGAAAGAATATAAAGATGTGTTTGAGGAATTACCAGGATTGCCACCAAAGAGGGACATAAATTTATCAATTGACTTAATTCCCGGAACTTCCCCAATATCTAAGACTCCCTACAGAATGAACACACTAGAGCTAAAAGAGTTGCAAATGAAACTAGAACATTTTTTAAAGGAAGGGTACAAACACCCAAGTCTCTCTCCTTAGGGTACCCCAGTTCTCTTTGTCAAGAAGAAAGATGGAACATTGATATTATGTATTGACTTCAGACATATAAACAAAGTTACAGTCAAGAATAAATACCATTTTCCAAGGATTGATGATCTTTTTGATCAACTAAAAGGAGAAAAGATATTCTCCAAGATTGACTTAAGGTCGGGCTATCAACAAGTGAGAATCAAAGAAGAAGACATTAATAAGAAAACCTTTAGGACAAGGTATGGACACTATGAATTTGTGGTGGTGCCTTTTGGTTTGAAAAATGCACCGACTACATTTATGTGTCTGATGAATGGGGTGTTCAAAGATTTCCTGGATAAGTTTGCAATTGTGTTCGTGGATGATATTCTTATCTATTCCAAGAAAAAAACAAGAACATGAGAGGAATTTGAGGATGGTGCTGCAAGTGTTAAGAGAACTCCAATTGTATGCCAAGTTAAGTAAATGGACTTTCTATCGAAAGAAAATCCATTATTTGGGTCACATTGTTTTAGAAGAGGGCATGGCAGTGGATCTAGAAAATATTGAAGCAATCAAGGGTTGGTCAACACCAACAAATATTTTAGAAGTCATATCATTTATTGGTCTAGATGGTTATTATAGGAGATTCATTGCGGGATTCGTCAAAATTTCACACCTAATAACATCTTTGCAAAAGAAGGGAGTAAAGTTTGAGTGGAGTCCCAAGTGTGAGGACAATTTTCAATGCTTAAAGGATTTGTTAACCAATGCACCTATTTTAAAAGTTTTAGATCCATATGAAGATTTTGTTGTGTGCACATATGCATGCAAGGAAGGGCTTGATGGAGTCCTTATGAAAAATGGAAATGTAATTTTTTATGAGCCCAAAAAGTTGAAGGAACATGAAATAAATTATGCCACACGTGACTTAGAGCTGGCAACCATAGTACATGCCTTAAGAATGTGGAGGCATTACCTCATGGACATAAAATTTGAACTAATGACAGACCATAGTAGTCTGAAATATCTGTTTGAATAACTAATGCTAAATGCTAGGAAAACTAGATGGCTGAAATTTCTTAGTGAAGATAATTTTGATATCAAGCACATAAGGGGAGAAGAGAATAGGGGGGATTATAACATTGAGAAAATGATTATTGGGGGATGTAAATCTTATTATGGTCTTGAAAACAATTGCAAATCAACCGATCTTTGTATTTGGGATAAGAAGAAACTCCTCTTTGAGACCCTTGTTACGTCAATCATTCTTTATGGATGTGAAGTTTAAGGATGTAGTATCTCTCGTGAATTCTGGAGAAAGATAACGTAAATAAAAAAGAATTTTATAACATATAATCTCAAAATTAAAGGAAATACGCCCTATCCCATCCTCCTCTTAGAGGAAAGCCTCTCCCCCATTGAGAGCACGACCATGACTAGATACCTAATGTATAAGAACAAGTTAAACAACATGGAAGACAAGAGGCTTCCTAATATTTCTTCAAATTCCAGTCTAACCACCATCGACTCAAGCGAGGATAGAACAAAGATGCTCAGTCTTGGATAAACTATTGGGGCATCATGGAAGACACCATTTTGCAAAATAATGATACTATTAAAAATATCATCAAATCAAAATTGAAGGAGAAAATGTGGCGTGACAAAGAGTTAACGAAAAAAGAAAATTAAGGTATTATAAAGATGTAATCAACCCTAATCTAGAAGATCAAAATTATCTCCCTGTTTTAACAACTGTAAAGAAAAAATAATCATTGCTAAGGCAAGAGAAAATTCTCACGAGCTACATAGTGAAACTGGGCATTGGTCAATTCCTAAAACGCCATGGGATGAAAGAGTGTGTCACCTTTGTGACACTAAGAAGGTTGAATATGAAATACACTTTCTCTTAGATTGTCCAACCCATACCCAGATTAGATCTCAATTTCAAAATATTTGTCACACTACCAACCTTCCTAACCTTTTAACTCAACAAAATTATGGTGATCTTGGAAATCTTCTCTTAATACTTTTCGAGCACCGAAATAAAATTCTTAAAAAATATAAGTAATCCCTTACCCTCTTAAGGTTCGACAAACCAATTTGATCTCATTGAATGTTAATCATCATCATCAACATCATGTAATATAATTAATTGTAAATTATAATTATGATTTATGTAATATAATTATACATTATTATATAAAATTATTTTATAATAATTAGTAAAATTTTTATCTTATTTTTATAAAAAATAAAAAATTTCAATTTCTTTTTTAATATTAAATTTATTATTTATACCATGTTTAAAAAGTTAATTAGAGGAAGATATTCTATTTTAGAGTATTCTCCAAACTCCATAAAACTAAATAGTCAATTTCTTATTTTATCATTAAATTTGTAGTTACCATTTCATGTATTAGTTTGTTGCTTAGCTCATTCCAATCTTAAAAAGCATAGGTATATATTCTTTTATTGCACTTAAGTCTTCCAAGTATCTTGCAAAACACAGTTAACATTTTTGGTGTGCGAAGGTTAAAACTCTTTTGCAAGGATGATGACAAATTTCTCCTATTTATTATTTTTATTCTTGATTCGAGGGTATCTAAAAAATATCTAAAGAGGAATTATAAAAAAGTTCACAAATAATATTTGATGTATTAGGAGTATCACTTTTTTCTAAACTTCATTATTATTATTGTATTGATTTTCATGTTGAAACTAATTTCGATGATGATAGTAGTGGTTAACATCTACTGAAACCAAATTTGATCTATGAGACCTTAAGAAATGTAAGGAATTACTTGGTTTGCTTTACTATTTTTTTGTGTGCTAATATTTTTTTAAGAGAAGCATTACTAAATCACCATAGTTTTGATGAGTTAAAATGTTAGGAAGGTTAACATCGTAACAAATATTTTTAATTGTGATTTAATGTGGGTGTACATAGGACATTCTAAGAGAAAATGTTTTTCATCTTCAACCCTGTTAGTGTCACACATATGCCAAATTATTTCGACCCATGATATTTTAGGAGTTGTCAAATGCCCCGTTTCACTATGGAGCTCGTGATAGTTTGTTGTTATTTTAGAAATGTTTATTTTCTTCTTTATGTTATTCAAAACTAAGAGAGAATTCTGATTTTCTAGATTAGGGTTGATCACCTTCTTTTGGTACCTCAATTCTCTTTTACTATTTAATTCTTTAGTGCACCACAATTTCTCCTTAAATTTAGATGTAATAATATTTTTAATATTATCGTTATTTTGCAAAGTAATCTCTTCATTTATTCCCCAATGATTTAGCCAAGACTTGACATCTTTATGTCACCCTTGGTTGAGACACAAGTGGTTTTGATTGGAGTTCGAAGCAATCTTAGGAAGCCTCTTGTCTTCCATGTTGTTTATCTTGTTCTTGTACCTTAGGTACATATTCATAGTCATGCTTTCAATAGGGGATATAATCACTTCTATGAGAAGGATAGGATATTATGTATTGACTTTGATTTTGAGATTATAATCTATAAAATGCTTTTGAATTTTCTCTTTCTCCACGATTTTCTAGGCCAAGACTTGACATCTTTATGTCACCCTTGGTTGAGACACAAGTGGTTTTGATTGGAGTTCGAAGCAATCTTAGAAAGCCTCTTATCTTCCATGTTGTTTATCTTGTTCTTGTAATTTAGGTACATATTCATAGTCGTGCTTTCAATAGGGGAAATAATCACTTCTATGAGAAGGATCGGATATTATGTATTGACTTTGATTTTGAGATTATAATCTATAAAATGCTTTTGAATTTTCTCTATCTTTCTCCACGATTTTCTAGAGATGCTATAGCCCCATGATTCACAACAATATAAGATGATAGGAATGAAAATAGTCTTAAAGAGGAGTTTCTTCTTAACTACTCAAACCACACCCAATAAACATATTTATTAATTTGTATATTTAATAAATATTTTAAAAACACACCCAATAAACATATTTATTAATGCTTCAAACTCTAGCCAAAATTGCTTCAAACTCACCCCGGATGGGGTGCCAACTTGCCACATAGCTAGCGCCACTCAACGCCAAGTCGACACACCTCCCATAAGCCCAGGATGTGACGTTCAACAACATTCATTAATGGTTTCTAGACTCTCCTCCAAAGTCGACACTCCACTTGGTCCTAATATTGTTCCTCATGTGTACGGTTCTGAATGAAGGGTATGAGTCGTCAGCCCCCCTGATACAGTGGAATTAACACCCTCTCCATGGAATTTAAAACTCTCATTCTTAGCAGTTCCTTGGGATTTTCTTGGACATTTTTTTTTCTGCTTCTCTTTGTCCTCTGTATTTGGATGCTTGACATTTTCTCTTGCCCCTTTGGTGCGTGCTTTGCCAGATTTTTGATTCACACTAGTCACCATCATTTGTTTCTCTATGTTGTTCTACGTTCGTTGTCTTTTCTTCACCTGAGTTTTGTTCTGTTTTGGTGCAATTACATGCGTCATGAGAGAGGTCGACCAAAGAGAGCCAAAAAAATCAACTCACATCTTTGAGGTCGTGGTATACTAGACTCTAGCTCTGTCATTCAGAAACGCCATTACTCGTGTAATACAGTCATGCGACCCCACACTAATTTCCAAACCAACTCTAATGATGTCCATCCCAACCCACCTCAAACCACAACCCCTACACCTAACATTCATGCCCCCAACCCCACCATTGCTTCAAATGTCCACACCACCCCAACTCCCCATGCTGGTTTCACCGAGGCACATCGTGAGATTATCAGGGAGCTTCGCAGGGACAATGACAAGAAATTTTTTCTACAGGACCTGATGGAAAAACAACTAGATTGGTTGATGGATTCAGGAGTGGAAGACACCCAGAAATGTCACAGCGATGATGAGATTCTCCAAGCCATTATGACTCCAGAATGGCTAGAGTCTTCCAGGCATGCATTTCCCTACAGTAATGTCCCCAAGTAGCTTTCATGGTAGATTATATTTTGGTATTGTTAGTTTTTGCTTGGTCTGGTAGTATACACCACCATTTTTCTTGGTGTAATCAACCACTTTGGCTGTTGTTTAAATCAAACTATGTAATTATGTCATGTTTTAGTTGTCACAGTGAAATACTATGGAACATCAACACTTGGTGGTGGGGATGGTTTCATCTATTGGAAGCCTCAACACTAGTGTCAATGACATTTTTTGTACTCTCCATTTATAAAAGGTAATACAATAGCTACCTTACAAATTTTTTTCTTCAAACTCTAGACAAAACCATCAATGGCTCAAGCGGGGATGGCATAAAGATGCTAAATCTTAGCTAAATCATTGGAGAATATAAGAAGAAGCCATCACACATAATATCGATAATATTACAAATATTATCACTTCTAAATTCAAGGAGAATATGTGGTGTGATAAAGAATTAGTGGATAAAGGAAACTTAAGATACTACAAGGAGGTGGTCAACCCTAATTTAGAAGGTCAAAATTGCCTCTCAGTTTTGAGAAGTGCAAAGAAGAAAATCAACATTGCTAAAATAAGAACAAACTCTCACGAGCTATGTAGTGAAATTGGGTGTTGGACAACTCCCAAAACACCATGGGATGAAAGAATCGATCATCTTTGTGACACTAAGTGGGTAGAAGATGAAAATAACTTCCTCTTAGATTTCCCTGTATATACCCACACATTAGATCCCAATTTAAAAATATTTTCCACAATACATACCTTCCTAACCTCCCAAGTCATCAAAACTATAATGATCTTTGAATGCTTCTCTTAATGCTTTTTGAATATAGAAATATAATTTTAAAGAAATCGAAATAATCTCTTACCTTCTTAATGTCCAATAGACCAATTAATCTCAGTGGACGTTAATCATCATCATCATCGTCATATTTAATACATATTTTAAAAATTAAATAATGAATAAATAAAAACCTAGTGAACAAACATATCTTTATGGTTAATCCAAACTTAGGGACATAATTGAAACATGATTTAGCGCTTATTTCTTCTTATAAGTTGGGAACCCAATGGAACCTCAACACACATGGTGCGAACCTTCACTTTGACATTAGATATTTAGGAGACAACAAACTAACGTTTTATGAAAAATATTTAACGTTGATAAATTTTACAAGGTTTTCAATTCGTATAGAATGGATATACTTCGATTCGATTGCATATGATTTGTTAACCTTTTCTTCTATTAAGGTATAAAAATCGTGTTTTATATTAATAATTTAAGAGATTGTAAAAAATAGGGAAGAATGATTATGAATGTGAAGTAATATTGGATATTTTTTGTAACACAGTTTTAAAATTTTAATATTTTGAATTTTTTTAAAGGTTATATATAATAATAATAATAATTTAATTTTAAGGTCACAAATAAGTTAGACATTAAATTGGTGTAGGAGATTTTATTGTTTGTGGGATAAGGGAGTTTTTTCAACGATTTGATTACTAACTTAACGATTAAAACCATTCGGGCTATATATATTACATACCCTATCCCCTCTAGATTTGAACTTGAAATCTCATATGAAGAAACACAAGTTCTTAACCATTAACTCTATAGCATCTAACTTCTTTGGGTACAATTATATTTTATTTAACATCAATAT
>ML783387.1:300424-317981 GCA_009831015.1 Picea engelmannii | reverse complement strand
ATTACCCCATGACTAATTGGTAGAGTTTTTACTTTTTACATGGAAGAGTTGTAACCCTTTTAATGTAAGAAGATTTGATTTTTGTTGCTAAGATATTGACAATCTTCCACTATCTAGTATATGTATCCTTTATCCAAAACATCTAAAAAAAGATTACCCCATGACTAATTGGTAGAGTTTTTACTTTTTACATGGAAGAGTTGTAAAGTTTTACCCCATGACTAATTGGTAGAGTTTTTACTTTTTACATGGAAGAGTTGTAAAGTTTAAGTCTTTCTTCTCTTTGTTAAAGTATCCTTCCAGAATCTTCTTCCTTATACCTTCAGTGAGTTATCTTCGAGCTTCAAATATTTGGGCTACTATCTCAAGACCAAAGCTCACAAAGAAGAAGATTGGGATTGGTTGGTGGTCAGAATAACCAAAAGGATAAATAACTGGTGTAATCGTTGGATTTCATTGGGTGGGAGATACATTCTTATTAAATCTGTTTTGGAGGGACAATCAGTCTATTGGATGTCACTGGAATCTATTCCACGATCAGTGCTAGCAAAGATCAGAAGACTGATGTTCCATTTCATTTGAAATGGACAAAAGGACACTCAACACTTCCGCCTGTGTAGATGGGATGTCCTCTCCCGACCAAAGAAAAACGGTGGTTGGGGTGTTAGAAACCTCCTCTTCTTCAACAAAGTGCCTATAGTTAACACTCTTTGGAGAGTGCTCACTCAGGAGGGCATCTGGCAGAGCATTATAAAGGACAAATATTTCCCTAAATTATCCTTGACAAACTGGTTTAGATTGGCTAATCACAAGACTAAAGGCGCGTCCAGATTATGGACTAGCTTAGTCCGTTCGGCTCACATCATTAAACAATGGTTGAGCTGGGTGTCTGGCACTGGTTAGCTTATCAAAATTGGCAAAGATACAATCACAGGTATGGGGGAAACTGCCCTCCTCTCTGATGAAACGATTGCGTGCCTGCATAAAAAAAATGTAACAGTGTTAGCAAATGCAACGATTGGTTCCAATCCTTTTACATTGATGGAATCGTGGCTCGACGACACAATTTTGGGGATAACGGTTTCTCAAAAGGAAGAATGGGACTTTTTTTTCTTTCATTTAAATGCTGCAGGGGTTTCTCTTCAAGGTAGCGACGACATTATTTTATGGACAGGAGGCGATGCATCTGACATCATTTCAGTAAAAAAAATTTATAATGTAATTCTGTCAACTCTTAATCTCCTGATGCAAACAGGATGGAAGGTACCCCTTTAGAAGTGGAACATCTAGTTAAAGATGAAACTCTTTATCTGGATGGTTTCAGAAAATAAAATTTTGACATGGGAGATGTTAAAGAGGAAAGGATGGTAGGGACCGGGCATTTGCATGCTTTGCAAGATTAACAATGAAGACTGTGATCACTTATTTGTTAAGTGCCCTTTCACCAAGACTGTATGGGCCAAAGCAACTTCCTTTCTCAGTGTTAAAAACCAGTGGGAGGGGGTAAACTTCAACTTGGTTTTTACTTCCTGGGTTCTAGATAAAACTGTGCCCGCTACTCTGGCAGTTTTGGTTTGCTGGTTTATCTAGCTCGAAAGGAACCAGACAATTTTTGATGAAAAGCAACTATCCATTGGGGCTGTAACTTGCAGGATTATTGGGGCTTCAAACCCTCATACACATCAACAAAAATTATTATCTAGGTACAAGAGACCTCTCATACATTTGGAGGATTTCACTGTCGCCTTCTTTGATGGGGCATCAATCAGAGGAGGCACAATTTTTGGTGCGGGGGGAGTAATTATACAACCAGATCGGGGAGTAATCAGATAGTTTATCAACTGCGGGAGGGGTAAAAATACCAAAGAAGAATTATTTGGTGCCTGGGTGACACTTACGCTTGCAAAACTTTGGGATATCAATAGACTAGTTCTCTTGGGTGATTCTAAAGTCATAATAGATTGGTTGAACCAAAAAACTAATCTACATGCCACTGAAATTGAAGGCTGGATGCGCAGGACAATATCGATCACCACAAATTTCCAAGATATAAAGTTCACTCAAATATTTCGGGAATACAATACAGAGGCAGATTCCCTTTCCAAGCAAGGACTGCTGGAACAAAAAGGAGTACTAACTTATTTCTCAGTGATTGATGGGAGGACTGGTCCTATGTCTCAGATCAATCTGTTCTGATTTCCTTTTTGTCTTTTCTTATTAATCAACCCTTGATTGTGGAGTGTGATATATAATCCTTGGTATGGATATGGAATACTATTGGTTTTATTTTTGGGTTGAACTAGAGAGAGGCTTGGAGTCCCTGGATACTGAAAAAAACTCTTAGTTTGACTTTTTGTCGGATTTTAATTATGTTTTTTCAGTGGAGATATCCTTTGGGAAGCTTCCTGCTGATGTAAATGAATTTTTATTAATACAAAAATTCAAGTGATATTTCATTTGGAAAAAAAAAAGTGTTTATACCACCTTAAAGATAAGTCTCATATACTATAATTTTTGTAATTATAACCTCATCCATTGATTTTGTTCTTGATTTTATTCTAATCTTTGTAAGCAAAGGTATCCTTTTTTGCACTTTACTTTTCCATGCATCTTACCCTGCATGGAAACTAACACTCTTAGTTTGTGAATGTTTAAAATCTTTTGCTAGGACATAAACAATTTTCCACTATCTAGTATTTGTATCCTTTATCTCTTGAGGTATCTAAAAACGATGCCCATACAAAAATTATAGCGAAGGTTCACATAGTATATTTGAGATATATTTGAATTACAATAGAAGGGAAACTTTGTCTTAAAATTCATCATTATAATTGTACTTATTTGTATATTTGTAATGATTTTGTTATCACTATGATCTATCTTAGGGGCCAACTCTCCCATAGCCTTCATTCTTATTTTTTCAATGAAAGCTTTGTTATAACTTGCTAATGATGGACATTGGCCAACACTTACCTTGTGATGAACATCTATGTAAGTTATGCAATAGGGAGCCCCAACCATAAGAATGCTTTGATTTATTAAATTCTATGTATTATGATATCTATGGTAAACAATATTGTCTATGTAAAGATATTCACACTTTGAGATCTTGCACTAGTAAATTTGGTTCATTTTGCGATGGTACTTTCGTTGTGCGCACGACATTCTTTCGTGGAGATGGCGACGAATATTGGACCCACCAAATGTCGTATCACGTGTTGTGGAAATTGCGATGACCAAAGGATATCGTCGCTTGTGAGATGACTTAAGGATGTCGTATCACTGTTGTTGCGAGGGAGACGACCTTCTTAGGTCATTGCCCATGAGATGAATGAAAGTTCATGTCACATGAAAGACGATTGAAAGATGTCATCACATGAAAGACAACCGAAAGATGTCGTCACATGAAAGATGACCTTAGGTTGTCACTCGCGAGACAAACTATCCAACAAATCCAGGCGATGAAGTGATGCAGGAGCATCGCCAACTCATCAAGCGAGCCAGCGCGGAAGCGGAAAGACAGCTGGACAACGCCAACACAAATTTTGAGAACACCTTGATATTGTTGCGCAAGCATTAATGTTGGATTTAATGAAGCACACTTTTTTTATTGTAATGGACCTTGAGCCTTTAAGCTCTCGTCCTTAGGTAGATAGACGCAATTTATTTTAGTTAATGCTGGTAGATAAGACTTTAAGTCTAGATTTGATAGTTTAGAGTTCGAGAGGGAAAACAGATATAGACACCCTCATTGTACATTGTAAAAAAATCTGGATTATCAAGCATTCAGAAGAAGAAAGAGCAAGAGCATGCAGAGAATTGTATGAAGAACACCCATGTACAGACATTTGAATTAATAGAAGAAAGCTTTGATTCAAATCCATGGTTATGTGTCTATTCTCTGTGTATTAATTTTATGCTCATGAATATTTGGTTCCTGTCATACATTTGCTTTTATATGCTGTGTATGTGATTTCATGGTGAACTAGAAGTCTGAAAGGAAGAGGGAATTAGTTTCAATTGTTTCTCTATTCTAAGCAGAGAATTCCTGCAAGGAGTGCAGTTGAATTTGTCCGCAAGGCGTGCATTGACAAAGGGCTTCAGATAGAGATAAATTTTGTTCTAAGTTCCTAGAAGCACAGTTGAGTAGAGGAGCCGTGCAAGGAGTGCGCAGGCCAAGTGAAGACTCAGAGTTGCGATTCTGAGTAGAGGAAATTAAGACTGCTACTGCAGGAGTGTGCAGGGTCAAAAGACTTCAACACTTAGACAAAGTTGAAGGATTTCCGCAAGGAGTGCGTGCAAGAAGTTCTTAGAAGGACTTTAGAGAAGTCGAGAACAAGCTCAGGAAGGATAGGCCTTCAAGTTTGTTGAAGGACAAGTGAGAAATTTGTGCCTTGAAGGTTGCAAGGAACATCGCAGGTTTTCACGCAAGGTGACGAGTTCTGTGGAAGAACGGTTCTTCGTTTAGTGGATTGTGTAAGGAAGAAACGAACGGACGAATTTCTCCGAGGAGATTTCGCAGAGTTCCATGGATCGTTGGATCTTGCGAGGTGTAAGGAGGCTACAGTGCAGGTGTGGAAAAGTTTCGAAGCTCAGGAGGGCAGGAGCGTTGATCGGGATCACGAGGTGGGTGGTTCTACTCGTAGATCGACATATCAGGAGTTCGTGAGGCGAGACTCCAAATCTACTCAACGGAAGTCGCGACATAGCGAGATGCAATATTCCAACCGCTACGTAAGTAGTGTGGACCATAGAAGATAGTGGAGGACAGGTGGCATAAACCATCGGAGGTTCGACATCTCGGGCCTCAGGAGTCGAGGTAGGAGTCATTTGGTCGCGCGAGTGGTGAAGTCACGAGGGAGAGAGATCGCGAGTTTCGACATTTCGGCGCATCGGGTATCGGAGGTTGGAACCCCGAGTGGTTGGTGTCGCAAGTTGCGAAAACGTGATAGAGCGAAGTCCCGATAGCGGAGGGAGAAAATCAACGTTGGATGATACATCAGGTCTCGGGGATTCGAGAACCCAGAGATAGACAGTGAACTCGCGAAGCTATGAGTTTCGATTTCCCGACACGTGAACAAAGGGGAGTCATGTGAGAGAATATGTGGGTAAGGAAGATTCCCGATAGGGAATCAGAAGAACCTTTGAGTTCTTTGGGCCAAAGAAGGAAAGAAGGTCCTGGAGAAGCGGACCGTGCTCTGAGGAGTGCGGTGACGTCATGAAGTTTCAATACCATCGATGAAATATCAGTACCATCGATGAGAAAATTTATTGCGAGGGCGACGAGATCTGCGTATTTAAAAAAAAAAGATATTAAGAATAACAAAATATCTAATGCATTACAAGGAAAAATTGCGTAAATAATTTGACAATTATTTATATTCAATATGAAGGATATCTAATATTACAAAGTGACATAAGATTATGCACTAGGGAAGACATGAAAGATGATTAATGCAACCATATGCCCAAGAAGAAGAAAAAATAGTTTAAGGAAGTGATAGGTGATAAGGTTTTCAAGACACATGGTACGCCATATAAACTGTATTTAATAAAATGGAAGGACTAAATTATAGAGGAAAGCACTTGATATGAGGAAGGATAGAGCCACCTTGCTTGTGTTACACTCTCCTTTCTTGTGGATCGGACTTCAATACATACATTAATATTAGCATTAAAGTAGTGAACATGAACCAACACAAAATATGATAAACTACTATTTCAAATTGATCACATATTTGACAAAAATACATAATCGATAAACTGATTGTTACTTGAGTCACCGACTTAATTCTTTCACCATAGTTAATGTGGATTATTATTTCCCATTACCCCCTCTCAACTATAGATCCCTAAGGCACATGCCATCATCTTAAACCCAATCATAATGCATAAAAATACAATATCCAAACATAGCATAATTTTTTTTAATTAGGGCCTATGTTGAACTTTAGGAAGGGAGACAAATCAAGCCATGTAGGGTCATTTTAATCCATCAACGCCAAAACTATATGTCCTCCATAGAAACATAATTATTTTTTACTTGCTACACGTCATAACATATGACAATTTAGGGAGGCATGTGTCATAGGAGATACGACTTGAAACACACCGAATATGAGAGTTAATATCATTGACAACCTATGTCCTATACTGCACATATCCTATTAAAGATGTTCAAGTTTTAAAAACTGATGAAAATACAACAAATATGACCAAGTCTATTCTTTTATTTCTTCCTCAAATGCAATAATCAACATAGTAAATTCATAGCATGACAAAAAGATTGGAAACATTACAAAAAAGGTTGGGCTAGTTTACCTATCCTTTCCCCAAAGTTATCAAAAATTTACAAGTGAAAGATGAAATCAAAAGATGAAGAAAAATGAGCAAGCTTTAGGTAAAAATTTACAAGTTCTACCTTGCCTTGCCTCAAAGTTTTCAAAAAATTATAAGTGAAAGATGAAACAAAAATAAGGAGAAAAATGAGCAAGGCTCTATTTCAAATGAGCATTGAACCTCCAATTTGACAATGATTATGAAAATATTAAAATATTAGAAACAACCAAATAGATTGTATCCGAATAAATAAAAAATTATTCAGAGGAGGAAATCTCTTTCCTGAATGATCTTTAGACCTCTATGAGTACTCATGCCATCATTCAATGATGTCAGATCCAAGAGAATATAAGTAGATTGAAATATGAGCTCAAATTTCCCTTGAAATAATTAGCCAAATCTTGGTAATACCTATGTTTTCCACATTTTCATCCCCTTTTTATCCCTTTATATGGAATTGAAGCGATTCGTATTTAAAAAATGCTTTTATATATATTAAAGTAATAAACAATTAATTTTTCATCCCCTTTTTATCTCGTTAAAAACAAGACTAACATAGCAACAATTTCCTTGTTCCTTTTAACAATGAATGTTAAAAAATAAAGGAAGGCTGAGAGAGGCACTAAGACATATGTGGAAAATTGATTAGGACATATGTGGAAAATTGATTAGGATAGTAGAACAACGATTTATACTACGCTATTAGGAAACTATTAAGAGTTAAAATACATCTATTTTTGAGCTAGCTAAGATCATGGCTCAAAGGTCATGTTATTTAGATACCCATGTTCTCACTGTTCCTTGGGAGGCTTGCATTACCAACTTATAAATATTTGATTCCTTAGTTCATCTACTCATAACAATTCAATGATCCATAACACTCTCCAAATCATTGTCCCCCAAAAGGGTATGAATAGTAAAAACCCATTAGTATCCCATTAGTACAACTTTTCTATCGCTCAAGGAAAGGAATTTCTTACCCATAGGGGTGTCAACTCACTAATAGATAGATACCTTAACTTTCTCTTTGAGCTACTCAAACATTGACTAATATCAATCAAGAATGTCAAAGGTGCTATCTATTGGTACTTAGGAGTTCAACATAGCTCTAGGTTATAGGTGCATGTCTGTATTTATTTCCATTTACAATTTCTCCATTTATACCCCTAATCTTCAACGAGTCAAGGAGATTGGTGAGGCCATTTGAGATGACATCTACAAAAATTTCCTTTGCATCACATGTATTTTATCTTCAATATTGTAATCACTTAGGCCCACAAGTTTTTATTGGTAAGGGGAATTTGATGCAAGAGCATTGTTGATAGGATAAAAGGCATTTGTGCATCTAGGCACAAAAGGAGAGTATGTGATAACATGTGCTAGATTTGACGTATGTGTGCAAGGTAGCAATGAGCAGGATCCAAACAATATATGTAGGGGGAAGTCAACAAAAATGAAGGTTGAGAAAGGCATAATTAAGGATGGTTCACAATAAATAGGTTAAAGGGTAGGATGCATAGAATAAGGTTTCACACATGAAGGTGTGCAATGTAGTTGAAGGGATTCACGAGGAATACCTATAGTAATTTATAAAACCATCAAGAAGGAAGGTTTTACAACCTACATATGGAAGTGTTAGTTATATGTTAGTGGTGGAGACATCTATAAAGGTGAAAATTTTGAGGGATATTAGGTTGGATGGCATCATTAATGAGGAGACTCATACAAGATGACTTTATTTATATGTGACAAATAATAATAATGATAATAGAATAATCTGTAACTAATTTGATCAAAGTAACTAGCTTTTGAGAAAGAAAACACGATGAACTTACCTGAGGTCCTATGTTCAAAGTAGATCCATAACTTGAAGTGCTTTCACTTATTATTGATTTCTTCTTTTGAAACCTGCAAAAACTTGTGCACACAAGACTACAAGAAAAATTAATTATACTGATAACTATCTAATCAACTTGATCAAATGTAGAAAGATTCACTGCGATTAGTATTCTAAACATGTAAGCATTCAACAATGATGAATCACATATCACAAACACTATATATCAAAGGAATGTGCATCTCAGATGTGATGACCTGAATAATCTCCTCTTGGTTTCGAGAATAATTTATTGGATCCATTTGATCTTGGAGAAAACCTCCCTCGATCTAAAGGAGAAACAATGAAGTCAACATTGATTATGTTGTTCCTCAGTTGGATCGAGAGAGGTTTTCTCCAAGAATAAATGGCTCCAATAATTTTTTCTCTACTAAATAGAGCCAACCACGTGAAGGTGGAATCTCCTATGGCCCCTCCCCCCCCCTCACATCACTCTCAATTCCTTAATACCCAGTCTATATTCTAATAAAAAATGTGCTTTAAAAATATTCAAAATTGATAAAGAGTGATTGTAAAGCTATAAATGAGGTTTATCATTCAAATGCATGTCATAAAAAAAAGTTTTTATAAATGAGATTTATCATCCAAAATATGTTCCAAATCTACTAGATATATAATATACATCAATCTGTCTTATAAAATTATTATACATCATAAATTTCTTTTAGTCTTCTTTAGTTTTCTAGTCCAGTTCTTAAGTAAGTCATCAACCTCCATGTCTTTGTTTTCTAGGGGCTCTTCAACAACTGATGTTGCTTCAGTCCTCTCACGTCGAGTAAGCCTAGTCTCATACCCATGACATGGAGGTTGATTTGAGGGGCCATCGCCTACAAAAAAAAAATATTAAATTTACATGGATAATTTTTAAATATCATTGAAGTAGTTCATTAATATTAAAAAATACCCCTGCAATGTATTTACATGGTCCACTAGTGGGAACCGTTGGAATGGATGCCTTGTACTCCTGATCTTCAGGTCGAGGAGGCTCAACTATGACATTATATGACATTGAAATGACAAAATCTATAAGGACAAAACCGTAAATGTATAAGTAATAAAAAATAGAAGTACAAGATTTATAAGTATATGATTAATATAAAGTCATTTTACCGTCGTGGGCCTTAGTCATAGGAAAATCATCGGGCTGCACCCCACTGGGATGGGGTTGCTCGAGAGCACCATGATCTTCTGGTTGCACTGCACTATCAACACACTATTGTCCAGTACTAATGTTTTTGTTGATAGTGCTACTCCCCTGATTAAAACAAAGTAAGACATTAAAGTTATGGACGATATCAAACATTTATGTATTTTATAAGTAATGAAAGATTAATGTGGGCTGATTTATATTTACCTTATCCCGCAAAATGGATCTTGGGGTCTACCCCATGATTTTCCTATGATCAATGACAATTTTATAGCCATACTTGTAACCAATTCAAAGGTCTTCCTCCATGGTTTCAGTTCCAAAGTCATCACCCTGCATTGCATAATATTATGTATTTTTAATGTTATTGGATGAAATTACTTGAAAGTTGTAAGGCGATACAAATAATATTGTTAAGATGTTTGGGATATTATGATTCATGACTGTAACCTCAAGTAGCCTCCCTATCCTAGCCTGTGCTGCCCATGTTTGAAAATCCTTGCTCTGGTTGCCTTCGAAGTGTCAGACAACCTATCATCAAAAGTTTCAAGTATGTTATATACCACACTTTTATTTATATCTAAAGAAAATTAAAGGTATTGAAATCAAAATATTGTAATTTACCTTGGGGTACCAGTTATTTGTTCTCCCGTTTTTCTTAATTTATTTTCTTTTGCATAATCAATGAGTGCCTTCCACTCCCTCTCTGTAATCGATGGAGGATGCTCATACCTAGGGTTGAATGCCAAGTTTCATCTATACAAATCCCTCATATATTTTAAATATTCGCCCGCTGCAGTGGAGACCACTTTTTTATTGAATGTCTCTACTCCAAAGAGACCTTCAAGATAATCCAAAAGTTCATTTTTGAGGTTGTAATGCTGGCAATTCCACCTCGTGTGTACGATTTCCCCCAAAATCAACAAAGCATTGATCTCCAGGTGCCTATAAAAATGGTCGTTTCCTACACACAAAAATATATGATCATTAATTTAAAAATAATAATCTTGATGATTTATGTTTGAGATGGACAACATGAAATAGTTAAAATATGAAAAACTACATGGGAGTCTTACTTGTTTTAATGGAAGTCCATTATCATCAACCAAAAATGTGCATGGAATGTCCCCATGATGGTCATATGTCTAGCTCCAAGAAATGCACCCATATCAACCACATCATCGACCTCATCTCTGTAACCATCTCTATTATAGCTTGGATGCTGTGTGGATGTCTGGCGGTGCATGTCATGGATTCCATCTAATGGTGTGGAATATGGAGAAGTAAACAATCTATCAAATATATGACAACCCATGTCAAGACTCTGTGGCATCTCTGTAGCGCCACTTGTACCGACACCGGGCTGAACAGGCTCCAAATATCTCTATATAAGAAAGAAAATGTTTTTTCGTTATATAATGTAAAAGTTAAAAAACAAACTATCATAATTGAACTTATCAGTACATAAAAAAATCACTTTAAATTATGGTTATTACCTGATATGTCCTAAGTTGTGTCATAACCAGATTGGTCCTTTCTATGACATCTGCAGTTTGATCCGCATGGTCTAACAAGTCAACAAGTTCCTTGTTTTCTTTATTGATCTTCTTTTTAATATTACCATTGGATCAGGGGATGAATACAACTCCTCCTCATCGGGGGAATCATGATCATCATGGATTGCATACTACATATTTCAATAAAATCAATGTTATTTCAGTTATATAAACAAATGAAATAACTAATCGTCACACAAATAAATTATATAAACAAATAATAAAATTCATGTAGAATCAAAGTCGAATTTGTTAATCGTTTACATGTTCTGTGGCTTCCCCTTTTCCATGATCATCCTGCCACATTATAATATAATTAGAACCCTGAAACATTTAAAAAATTGTTAACGAAAATAAAAAACTGATTGCCACACACATAAAATTATATAAATAAATAATAAAATTCGCATTAAGTGTAAATCGAAATGGTTAATCATTTACATGTTCTGCGACTGACACTTTTCCATGATCAACTTCCCACATTATTATAAAATTGGGACCATAAAATATTTTAGACATTGTTAAAGATACAAAAAATATAATGCAATAAGCATATAGGTTTCTTAAAGAGGTGTTGCATAAGTACCCACACACTATTAGTTGATGTTTCTATTTGATTCAAATGGTAATCCACTAATAACTCTTCCATGAGAGATATATATTTTTTTATCATGCAAAAAATTACTCGATTCCCTTCCTATCCCTCATATATGCAATTCGGTTGCTTGTTTGTTGTCCTAGGTAGTGTGCTTTTTATAAATCCTGCGATATTACTGGAAGCTTTAGGCCTTCCATCAATATAGATAGTGGCTCCCTTATTTTTATTGTTGTTTATTAGTTGTATATAATTCACGGCGAGTGCATATATTCGCATACTTCACATGTACCGGACCACCCACATCCAATTGTTATAACTACAACATGGTCCGACATAGTCCATCAATTCAATTATTGTATTGTATTTTAAAATTATTCCATCCATGCAAAATAGCCCCAGGCCATGCAGGGAGGATGGTGCAATGTGATACGTCCTATTGTTGACAATGAAGTCAATGTCTAATGGAGGAAGTTCCTTAGGTACCCATAGTTTCACCAAATTATTATACCTGAGTGGCACCTCTATGTCTCATATGCTCTCATCATCATAAGAGCATGATCCTCCTTTGACAAGAAAAAATTCCATGAGTCTACGAAATTTTATTCTGACCTTTGCACCTGTAGTGTTCCTTGTTCGCGTATCATATGATCTACTAGATGTAGTTTCATCTCCCTCGACTACTTGTCTTGAGCTTCCCTCACTCGAGGAAGAAATATCTGATAAGTACCTGTTTGGGTGTACCTTCAGTCAATCAAATCAGATATATAGTTAGACAAGATTGTAATAATATAGTGAGATATCTAAAATTATACAATTAAATCATCACCTCTCCTAATTGACTTAACCACATTGTAACTCTGCTAAGCAATTAAATAAGTTATTTTTCATTTTCTATCAAAGGTCCTATATTTCAAACTTAGTTTTATGCTAATTTTGAGTGATAAAATATTGGTTCAAAATCCCCTAAGTGGGCGTGGAAGAGTCCAAGTGAAAGTAATGGGTGATTTTGATGTCATAGATACATCCCTCATAGTGTGATAGCTTACTGAAGTGATTCTATAAGAAGTATCCCCCCCACACAAAAAAAATTATGTGAAAGAAAATTCTATAAGATGTTAAGAGAACGAGATGAGGAAGAAAATCCATGAAGGGATTTGGAGATGGTTGTTACAACCCAAGCTCTTTGTTTGCAATTTTTCTTTGAATACAATGTGAACATGTCCTGATATATGTTAAATTTGGTAGCATCGATAGTCATTCTCTAATGAGGGGCCATTTGGGCCACCCTGAGGCTAGCCATGGAGATTTGGAGAATCAACCAGTCCTGTGAGGTATTGAAAAAATCCATGGGGAATGTACAACCTTTGTCAGTAAAACCAAGAGTTAAGACAAACAAGATGATATATGATCTTATGAGTCTAGCCAAGGTAAATGAAGAAACCTTGCAATTCTAAGACAAGATTTGATATGTAAGTCTAATGAAAAAGATAGGGGGAACATTCAACCTCTGTGAGCATATAAAAACTAGTGCAAAATTCAGGGGGAACGTACAACCTCTGTGAGCCTAGGCAAGCCCTATGAGCCATGAGAAAAAGTTAGGGAATCTAGAAAAAGTTAGGTTGAACGTAAAATTCCTATGAGCTAGACAAATAAGACATCCAACTCTCTATCTTCATGCCATCGAGCTCTGAATTCGTTATGGGTGATGTGGTACATGTGGATATGCTTTGAGGTTGATTTGGATGATTATCTGGCCACCCTATCACAATTGTGTTGTGTGTGGATGAAGTTCGCTGTGCAACTGAGTTCTTAAGCACTTGTGCAATGACTTTGGGCATCAAACTTGTGGTTGAACAACTTGTTGTCAATATATATATAATTAGTACATGGATATGAGAAGCATGTCCCTTTGACCATGTCCCTATTTTCCTACAAGTGGGGGATATTACTCCAAAAACCACATGTCCTTTTAATCTCAATTCACATTGGTTGAAGGAACTTGAGTTCAGAGACCTAGTTTGAAATGAATGAAAACATTATTATAGGTAGTTGGTGGATTTTCCAAAGTTAGTCTTGTTTTGTGAAAATCTAAAAAGAATAAAAATGAATCTAGAAAGAAAAGAACCCGATGCGCTGCAAACTTCCTAGACCTCATTCCTATACCTCATGCTTTGTCGATGATAGATGTAGTAATCATGAATGAAGTTGCAACTAACTAATTCAATTTGACCATTTGTCTGTGGTTGAAAAAATGTAGAAAAGAGTAATTAACAACCTAAAAGGTTCCATAATGATTTCCAAAAGCGATTGAGAAATTGAGCATTGAGATCATAAATGATGGCCAAAGGTAAGATAAAATTACTCCATACAGGTTAAAATAAGAGTTTGACAACTTTAGAGGCACCAATAGTGTTGTGGCAAGTTATGAATACTAGATTCTTCGAGAATTTGTATAGTACTTCAATGATTCAATCATGTTGCATTGGGTGGTAGGATAACCACTAAAAAAATCCATGAAGGTAATTGGCAATGGTTGTTACAACCCAAGCTCTTTGTTTCTAAGTTTTCTTTGACTACAATGTGAGCATGTCCTGATATATGTTAAATTTGGCAGCATCGACAATCATTCTCCAATGAGAGGGCATGTGGGCCACCCTAAGGCTATCTAGGGAGATTTGGAGAATCAACTGGTCATGTGAGGTATTGAAAAAATTCAGGGGGAACATACAACCTATGTGAGTCAAACCAAGAGTCAAGACAGACGAGATGCTATATGATCTTGTGAGTCTAGCCAAGGTAAATGAAAAAAACTTGTAAGTCTAAGACAAAATTCGAGATGTAAATCTAATGCAAAATCTAGGGGAACGTACAACCTTTGTGAGCATATAAAGACTAGTGAAAAAGTCACGGGGAATGTAAAACCTCTGTGATCCTAATCAAGCCCTATGAGCCATGATAAAAAAGTTAGGGCATCTAGCAAAAGTTGAACGTAAAATTCCTATGAGCTAGAAACAAACATGTAGAGGCTAGGTGGATAATAATATTTTAGTGAAAATATTGTTGTAATATAATGGAAGAAGGAGAAAACAACTAACTACATTCAGAGCATCAACTAGGGTGAATTATGACTATGTTTTTTTGAGGAAATTACAATACTTAAATGCTTGATCCAAAGCATCAAAATCAGATGAATTCCAAACCATTAGTTTCCAATGAAGTATATGCAGGTTACAAATGAAATGAAAAATAAAATAGGAAGACACATACACAAGAGAGAAGCACACACTTCAGACCATCAACACAAGAATCTCTGGTAAGAGTAGCTCTATACTTCTGACTAATATTCCATTAAAAGTTTCAGAAAATTACAAATGTCTCAAAAAGATGTCTCTTCTACACTTTTCCAACACTTAGTACATTCAAAATTACTAAATATAAAGGAAAAAACTCTTCCCCAAGCTGAGGAGGTCGATCTCAACCGCTATCCTACAGTTTGGGTTTAGTTACATTGAAAATAAAAACTAACTGCTAAAATATAGAAGTCAACTTATTACATTAAAAGCATCATAACAACTTTCACAAATAATACATCTAACTCTCTATATTCATGCCATCGAGCTCTGAAGTCATTATGGGTGATCTGGTATAGGTTGATATGCTTTAAGGCTGATTTGGATGATGATCTAGCTACCTTCTCACAGTTGCGCATCGTGTGGATGCAGTTCACCGCACAACTGTGTTCTTCAGCACTTGCGAAATGAGTACCCCATTTCCATTTTCTTCACTTGTTTGACCCATAGATAACACCTAATTACAATTCACTGATATCTAAACTTATAGGCATACAATATGGAACTATGTAAACATTCACCATTCCTCAAAACACTGATTTTCCCATGAAAACTCAAAACCTTGGAGGCTGTAAGGTTACAAAATAATATTTAGTTTCATGTTGATATAACCTATACATATTCCTATGTTGAAGTAATTTTGATATCACCTTCAAAATTGCTTATCTCATCCAATCTGTGTCTGCCATGATGAAACCCATTTCTGCAAAAAATGACACTTACAACACTTGTGCAGCGTGCCCACACTGCACAAGTTCTGTGTCTTTCTTTTCTTCAATGCTAACTGTCACATTATGAACTTTGGGTTTTCCAGGTTATGTATATAATGTAACTAATTTAATCACACTATATGTAGTGTACCTTTAGCTAGACCGAGGCTTATAACGCACAATATAGCAATCGATATACACTTAAGCTTGATTATAAACACAGGCCAGTATAAACACATTTAACTCAGAGTAAACATATGAATTACTGCTATATTCAACAAGCATTTAGCCTTATCATTTAATTCATATACACAGCAGAAAACATGATACATAAACAACTCAGTCATGCAAAACATGATCAAAGCATAATTCAGATACTTATCTTTTAACAATTGTAGAAATCACCAACCAAGTGCAGGCCTTCCACGAACCTCCCAGCCTTAGACCACACTGTTCATAAGCTCAACAATGGGTCACCCCCGAGCTGGGACCGAGCTCCACCCCAAGGCAAGGAATATTAGGCTAGGCTGAGGTTACAGGGAGGACAGTCATACACAACCACCAGGAAGAAATCTCTCCCAGGAATCTCCCTCGCTCACTGCCCACAGACCCCCATTCCCCACATGCCTGTTCCACCCCAGGAGAGTGCACCTTCTCTGTCACCTGGACAGTCCTTCGGCTGCCAGTCTCCCTTACCTTGGGTTACAGGAACAGACCAGACTGGAAGTCTTCGGGCTCTATGGAAGCTACAGGGTTCCTTCCAGGAGTTCTCTCCTCCCTCTACGTACTCTCTCACTTGGAGGAGTCGCTCATAGGCCAACAAGCCACACGCCATCCAGTACTGCGTGGTCATAACAACCCACGGGGAAAAAAGACATAGGCTTTCCCCAAACCGGTTCAACAGTCACAGGATGATCTCACGGTGTTCATTTTCATAATTTCCTGAGAAGCAATTTTTCCGTAGGGAAATTACATAGACTCTCCCCACCCCCGATAGAATGGTAGTTTCCCCATCCGCCCTACCCAACATAGACTCATGCTCCGATGTCGGGAATGCATGACAGAAAATCCACGCAAGGGTCAATGCAGGTCCTGGATGGTTTCAAAGGATGTACGAGGGTTTTTCTGCAAGAGTTAGACTCTTCCCTTCTGGCAGTCCCTGAGTCCCCTGGAGGAGGAACCCCCAACATGGCTCATCTCGGCCTTTTATTGAATGGCCAGGGTTGACACTTGTCACCCATGCAACTGCACGCGTTCCTGCAATGTGCATGCCTTCCACCGTTTGGAAATCACATGTCCTACCAACAAGGACTTAGGTTACAACATATAATGCATTTATCTTTTGGAATAATATTAAAATATTATTCGCAAGGCTTAAGCCCTCTAGGCTCAATAATTAGCCACTTTTTCCCACCTCTCAGCCCCTAATTCCTTGCCCATTCTGTGGATGCCCAGTCCCCCATCACTCATTCATCGTGGTTGGTCTGCACCTGGCGGTTTTTATATTTTATTAAATATTCTGCATACATACAAGTACATCAACAGGCTCCTGGCCTTCAAACACTTAGGCTTCCTGGTCTAACAAACACATAAGCCTTCTAGATTATACAAAACTTGGCTCACCAGCCTACAACACATATTACAATTTATTTTAAGACATGTTTTACAATGGGGCTCGGCCTTGGGGACACTACAATCCCCCTCCCCTTATTTTTGCACTGTCCTCAGTGCAACTTTACACAACATCTGCATGCCTTTCAAAATTTTCAAAAAGATGCGGGTACTCTGCCCGCATAACCTCTTCATGCTCCCATGTAGCATCCTCAGGACCGTACCAGGTCCACTGGACCTTTACAAGTTCTATAGCTCGATTCCAGAGCTGTTTTCTTTTCCTGTCCAATATGCGCACATGATGCACTTGCAGGACACCCTCTGGTTCCACCTGAATCACATTCCAATC
>ML783387.1:275654-287276 GCA_009831015.1 Picea engelmannii | reverse complement strand
ATATATATATATATATATATATATCACACAACCCTGCACCTATTCTCTCCACAACAAAAAAACATCAACTCCATACATCAATTCCATAACCTAAATTACATAAAAAACAACCCCATAATTAATATTTAAATTTTCACTTGTTTTTAGAATTTCCTTCTTTCAATTGAACAAGTTAAGCAACAAGGTGAAATTACCATAATAACCTATGTGAATTCTCGGCCTTGTAAATAATGGACAGTTTCATGTCAGATTGAACTCCGGAGCCTAAGATTATTTAACTGATATAATAGGTGTGCGTTATAACTAATCAAATTATTGGGCGTTATAGATTATACAACCATAAAACGTTTGAATAACCCACACAATCTTTGAATAGTGATAATAAACTCGTTGTCTTAAAGATATAGCTGTCCATAAAAAGGAATGAATAAATATAAAGAAATTAACAAGGATATAACAATATTCGCTATCCAATCAATATATATCAAAACAATAATGCTCTCCATAAATAATATCAGAAAACACCGACATAGCAAATGCTGTCTATTTAGTAATATCACTGTCTAATTATTATTATCCTAGGGTCTATTAAAATGTTTTACTGTATCAAAAGGTCATTGTCAACCATCCCATTGCTGTCTAATAAAAGGGTGATATCGATGTGTAAATATATAAAAATGTGAAATATAATATTGCGGTTTCTAAAAATTAGAGTCTGTAAAATTCACAATTTGCTGTCTAATTATATAAAAACGTTATGTGAATGCTGGGTAATACCAATGGTAGGTAAATATCAATAAGATACCATTGTGTACAAATATCGCTGTTCGTCAAGCTTTTGCTGGCTAACAATATTAAATGCCTGGTATCGCTGCACAATACATCTAAATTCATTGTCAATAGAATTTCTATCAACAATAATCAGTTATGGAAATCGCTGCATAGACATCGCTGACTTATAAAATTGGTAAATCCCAGTCAATAGTCATAAAACGTAGAGTAAATAATTGAATCCCAAAAGAAACACAGAGGAAATACCATTGTGGTAAAAGCATGTAAAAATGGGAGATATGAACTCTATAAACTCTATATCGCTAATGAATATAATTCTGTCTGTGTATTAACACGTAGTGAGTAACATATGTAAAACACAATCAATATAAACGCTATCTACAACAAATGTAAAACACAGTCAATAACATAAGTAAAACATAGTGAATGTAACATATGTAAAACGCAGTGAATATGTAAAACAAAGTCAATATAAATGCTGTCAATAACATATGTAAAACGTAGTCAATAACAAGGGGTAATACGTGGTTACTATATATTACAATAGTAGTCATCACATCAAAAAAATCTGTCAAAAGACCAATCAAAGTACTGGGATTCATTATTAAAATCGTAGAGCTAATACCCAACAAAGTGCTAGGGTTTATCAATAAAATTGCAGAGGTTATACCAATAAATCACAAGGATAAAGCGCATAGATAATCACACAAAACACAAAGATACTCATCACAAGAATGCGCAAGGACCAATCATTCGACAATGAATCAATCAATGCAAGGATTCACATTCACAAGGAGGGCACAAGGATTAGAGATCAATCAGAAAGGAAAATGCTGAGATAAGGAAAGGATAGATGGTTGGGAAAAAATTATCCTCCACTCATCATCCATGCACATAAAAGAAGGATATTTGAATCTATAGGTCTTTAAACACCGAAGTGACAACCGTCAATTCGGCTCCTGGCCGACTACTCAGGAACGGACTGATGACTAAAGGGATAAGGGAAAAACACAAATTGCTTCTTAATAATCAATAAAACAAACACCAAAAGGTCATAGAAATCAAGGTTGGGTTCGCCAATGGAATCAATTCAAAATGCAACAAGCGTAAGGCTGTGATGACTTTAAGTTCATTGATTATAAAATTTTGAGTAAAACATAATCTTTACACAAAAGAAGTACATTAATGAAAATGCAGGAACAATATTAATCTACCATTTAAAAATAAACGCATGTGTACCATAGCCAAATGAAACAACGTCGTGTCATTGTCCCCTGTGCACTCCGTCCAACTCCCTCTTTTCGACTGATGTGACCTCACCAGTACCTCCCAACAAATGATAGGGGTAATATTCTTCCCCATGAGCCCCCTGAGCCGTAAAGGGGCCATAGACACAATACCATAGAACCACTAGCACACAAATCGCGTCACAAGGTTGAGCTACCACTCGTTACCCGAGATGGGTATCCCAAATCCCACAAGATAAGTTCAGTCAAGACAAAATTCAACAGCGTAACGTTATGCACAAAGATGAGATCCATACTACTCCTCCTCCATCATTTTTATAGAGTTTTCAAGTAATTAGTTTCCCAAATTCTCATTAAATTCCTTTTTCAATTAATTAATTAGGAAAAACCTCCCCCGTACACATGTCGTCCGATCCCCTAGTTGCACTAGAAAATTAATTTTATTAATTAATTAATTATTCTCATTTCCCACACCCACCTAAACGCATTCCTAAAAGCGCTCCTAGGTGTCCCAAAATTTCCTTACACTTCTTAAATGAGTTCCACCTTTACTAAATTCCTAGTTGAGTTCATAATTAGAAAGTTATAAGGCAAGATTCCTTACTAAGTTAGACATTCAAAATTTTCCTTACGTTTCCCCTTTTTCTTTAAGTTTCCTATATTTTATTTTAAGTTTCTCTCTTTTTCCTTTTTAACTAAAAATCATTTTAGCAAGTGTAGATAAAACAACCATTTACACTTTTTCTTATTTAATTAAAAATTAATTTAACAAGTGTAGATGAAACAACCATTTACCCTCTTTTCTTTTTAACTAAAATTAAATTAGCTAAAATAGATGAAAACATCCATTTCCCTTTTTAAAATTTTAACCCTTCATTATAATTTAATTGAATTTCTTACCTGCTTCTTGTTACATGTTTAATTATGATTATTATTTTGACCACATGTGTTACTTAGACCTAGATTTTAATTTCACTAGGTTGGGCGACATTTTTATTAGGGAATTTTTTTTTAAATCTTATTTGTCACATCATTCATTTTAAGTTCGTTTAGGTTTATTCACTTACTAGTTAGAATCACGACGTTCCCTTTAGGACGCACTAGGTACTCCAAGGGTGCCACTCGTCTCTTTTCCTTTTTCCTTGCGCGACATGCCCTTTAGGATGCACTACGTGCTCCAATGGTGCCACTCACCTCTTTCCATTTTCCTTGCGCGACGTGCCCTTCAGGATGAACTACATGCTCCAAGGGTGCCACTCGCCTCTTTACTGACTTGGTAGACATCAAAAACCCCTGGAGTCAATACTCCTCCAGGTGATATTGTGGGAGACTAAGGGACTCTATGGAATAATTTCCCTGCCTTATTGCGCACCCCATAGAATCATTGTGAGCGACTGTCACAGTCCACCCTCATGACATCGTGGGTCTTCTCAAACTAGGTAATTGTTAACCTACCATTCGAGCCACGACGAGAGTGCTATTAGGCTATGGCAGGGTTGCTGTCCACACCTCTCCCTCAAGTCTTTGGTTGTCCTACATGACCGCTCTACTCCACATGTGAGTCTGGTCGGTAAGCTATTGTTAGCTTGCATCCATCAATGAATCATGTCAGCAACAATAATCAATCATCATAACATGTAATCATATGTAGATGTGTCACATCAATAACATTCAAACCCAATAGTCCTCTCCTTGACTCGATCCAGAGTCCAAGGTTCTCATCGATGCCTCTGCATCCTCAATGTCCAAAGTCCTGCACACTCAGGAGAACCTAGTCAATAACACTTGTCTATGCGAATACAACAAAATAACATATCATAAATCCATAATGTCTCATAATCATAATCAAACGACCGATAATATAATAATCAGGATCACTTGCAAGAAATTATCCTCAAGGATAAGTTCGCTCAGCGCATGCAAGAGCGGGATGTTACATACACCCCCTCTTGGTTTAAACTTCATCCCGAAGTTTCACAGTATATAAATTCCAAAATACAGTGTATCACAGTATCATAAGTCTATCTATCAAACAAAAATGGAAACTACTGGCGCATATCATATGCATCCTCCCAGGTCACTGAGTGCAGACTATAGCTGTCCCACTGGACCTTGACTTGATCTATTGTTTGACGTCGTAGCTATCGAATGCTATGGTCTAGAATACGGATCGGCTCTGCCGTGAGCACACCATCATTGTTAGGTAGATAGAGAGATAGTAGTGGGGGCCTAGAGGGCCCATAGTGATAATAATGGAGGTCATTCAATGTAAGGTGGAATAGGTCCACTATATTATTAAATAAGGCCCACTATGGTAGTTAGATATAATAAATGGGTAGTTAGATATAATAAATGTAAGATGAAGATTCCTCCTCTAGAATGTTATTAGGTGATGGTAGCACTATATAAAGAGGTTCAAGCAATGTAATGGAATATGAAGAGAATATTTTATTTGGAGTGATATCTCAATAGGAGTATGCCCCCTCGAAGAGGCAAGTGAATAGGAGAGGATCCCTTCCATAATAGGATCCATTGTATGGTGTTGCCCTACCTCAAGGGTTTTGGTAATAATAAAGTGTGGTTTCTTATATCTTGCTTTGCAGATCTATTGTGTATTCAGTATTTGTGGTGATTATATTTCTAGATCTATTCATGTTCTTAACAAGCGGTATAAGAGCACTTTCCTTGGCAGACATTGTGGGCAAATATTTTTTATTTTTGCATATTTTTTTTCGGTGAAGAAAAAAGAGGGCCGTGAAATTATAGAACATTTTGGTATATTTATGTGAAAAATTTGCAGAAAAAAGTTGTATATCTGAGTTCCTCTCAGAAAAACACCCAAGTTGAAAAAAAAATCATTTGAAACGGAGTTCGGGAAGTCAAGATATTGAAGTTTTAAAATCTACAAATTTTCAAGGTTTTTTCCGCGGACGACGGTGTGATTATTTTTTATTTATGTAGCAGCTAGAGGCCAAATTTGTCCAAAAAAAATTATAGATCTAAGTTCCTCTCACAATTTCACCCAATTTTAAAAAACATATCAACCAAAACAAAGTCTGGGAAGTGAAGTTGTGAGCATTTTAAATTCAACAGTTTTTAGGGTTTTTCCAGAAAAAAAGCCACAATTTTCTGCCGTAACTTATTGTTCTATTTTTTGGGTTTTTTCATGACATCTGTGGGACGGAAGAGTTCATAGGGTGCTCATATGGATATTTATTCTCAAACCCTCAAATAAATTACAGATTACTAAAGCATTCAAAGCTCAATTGTTTGACACATTGGATGCTAGATTGTATGACCTTGCAGATGGCCTCAATGATAGTTTTCGTAGTATTCAAGATTCATTGGATAACATGCAAAAGATATTTCTTATGGAGGAAATAAAGAATGAATATAATCAAGAAATCTATTCTTGGTATTATTTTGAGGCCGATTGCGATGATTGGTATATGGATATTTGTCGTTTCTGGGATGACAACCACTTCCATATTTTATTTGATGACTCTACTCCACCTTCTGTAGAGAACATCAATGTCCCACATTAGGAGCTAGTTACCAACGCCCATCCTGCATATTCTACAATGGTATTGTTGCTTCCATATTCATCTTTGATCATCTCTCACTATGTGGATGGATATTCTTATTTGGATCCACATGATTAGTGTCAGTATTGGAAGCATCATTTTCAGTTGGTTATTGGGTGCCGATATCTTCCATGGGGAGTTCACACGAGCACTTGGACATGGGACTCGAGCTTACAATGGTGGTTGGACTACTTCAACATGGTGGATTTCCTTTCTACACGGGACCTTGGTTTTCTAGTCTTCTTCAACATTATGGTCCACAATTATCCATGGGACCCTGGTATATGGTTGTACATCAAGCGTTGAGGACAACGCTTTCATAAGGGAGATGGAATGTTAGGTAGATAAAGAGGTAGTAGTGGGGGACCAGAGGGCCCATAGTGATAATAGTGGAGGTCATTCAATGTAAGGTGTACTAGGTCCACTATATTATTAAATAAGGCCCACTATAATAGTTAGATATAATAAATGGGTAGTTAGATATAATAAATGTAATATGACTTCTTAGAAGGTTCTACTTCTAGAAGATTCCTCCTCTAGAATGTTCTTAGGTGATGGTAGCACTACATAAAGAAGTTCAAGCAATGTAATGGAATATGAAGAGAAGTATTATATTTGGAGTGGTAACTCAATAGGAGGATGCCCCCTCAAAGAGGAAAGTGAACAGGAGAGGATCCTTTCCATAATAGGATCCATTGTCTGGTGTTGCCCTACCTCAAGGGTTTTGGTAATAATAAAGTGTGGTTTCTTCTATCTTGCTTTGTGGATCTATTGTGTATTCAATATTTGTGGTGATTATATTTCTAGATCTATTCAGGTTCTTAACAATCATCCGATACCTGCAAGGTACTCAAGTCAAAACATGTGTAGGATCACTAACATAATGTCTCAAACAAAGACATGAAAGACACTGTGCATATGCCTCAAGGATCAGGCAAGGCTAGTCAATAGGCCACAACCCTCTCTCTTCCCCAATATCGCAAGAGCCCATGAACCTAGGAGATAGTTTATCACCCCTTCCAAACTTGATCAACCTCTTATGCGGTTTCACCCGCAAGAATACTCGATCACCATATCATAAATACGGTCGACACGATGCGTATCAGCGTAACTCTTCTACCAATCCTGCACTTCCTTGATCCTTTGTCGTATAGTTTTCATTTAATATTCCATTTCTTGGATCGCTTATGGTCCCACCAGGACCCTATCCTCAAGCCTATCCCAACTCAAGGCGTCTGACACGGTCACTCGTAAAGAAACTCAAAGGGAACCATCTTAATGGTGCTTTGATAACTGTCGTTATATGTAAATTCTACCAGTGGAAAGAACTCTTCCCAATGTTTTTGTTGGTCCATAACTTACATACACAACATATCCTCCAAGATTTGGTTTGTTTGTTCAGTCTTCCCATCTATCTCCGGGTGATATGCAGTACTAAGTTTAATTTGGGTTCCCAAGGCCTCTTGGTAACTAGCCCAAAATCGTCCAGTAAACATCATTCCTCGATCATATATAATATCTTAGGCAAGCCATGCACTCTCACAATCTCACTGATGAAAACTCTAGCTATGTCAGGAGCCTGATATGTCATACATACAAGAATAAATGAGCACTCTTTGTCAGAGTGTCGACTACCACAAAAATCGAGCCATGTCTCCTTGCCATCAGTGGCAATCCAACAATGAAATCCATCAAAATGATCTCCCATTTCGATTCCGAAATTGCGTGTGGCTGTAGTAATCTTGCTGGATGTCTATGCTCATCCTTCACCTAGTAACATTCTAGATATCTTGCCACGTAGTTGACTATGTCTGCCTTCATTCCTTTCCAGAAGAATAAGGGTTTAAGGTCTGCTCTCATCTTCGTGACTCCTGGGTGAGCCATTCAAACTGTTTTGTGAGCCTCGTTTAGGATCAAAATTCTCAACCTATCATTGGGTGGTATGTAAATTCGACCTTTAAATATCAATGATCTGTCGTTGTCCATAGTAAATCCTTCAAATTTTAGTACCATCATTGCGTTTTGTTTGATAAAATCCTTGACCTCTTTGTACCAATCATCGTCGCACTATAAAGTTAGAATCCTTTCACATAGATATGTCTGAAGAGGAAATCACCAAAAATATGTATGGTCTCTAACTCAATGCATTTTCCACTCTGTTCTCTGTCCCTGTTATGTAAGAAATCTCGAAATCATACTCGCTACGCAATTCTGACCAATGCCGTTGTTGCACGTTCAATTTTCTTTGTGTAAAGATGTGTTGTAATCCACAGTGGTTTGTTTTTAGTTCGAATTTCCATCCAATAAGGTAGTGCCTCCAAACTCTCAAGGAAAAAACAATGGATAACAACTCCAAATCATGCGTCGCATAGTTATCCTCATGCCTTCTCAACTTTCTCGAGATGTAAGCGATCACTCGATCGTCTTACATCAAGACTCTGCCTAAGCCTTCCTTGGATTCGTCAGTGCATACCAAGATGTCTGCATCCATGATAGGGAAATTTAGTATCGGTGTCGTTGTCAATAGCTCCTTGAGCCTCCGAAATGCCTCCGCACATTTCTTGGTCCAAACAAACTTCTTGTTCTTCTTTTGCAATTCCGTAATCAGATTTGCTATCTTTGAGAAACCCTCGATGAACCATCAATAGTATCCCACCAAACCCCTGAAGCTACAAACTTTCGGGACATTCGTCGGTGCAGGCCATTCCATAATAGCCTCTACCTTTGTTGGATCCACGATGATACCTTTGCCGGAAGTGACATGCCCTAAGTAGTGAATCTTTGATTGATAAAATGAGCATTTATACAATTTCCTAAACAATTTTTTCTCTCGCAAACACTGTAATACTAGGCGCAAGTGTTCGTCATGCTCCTCCATCATCCGAGAGTAAATTAAAATGTTGTCAATGAAAACTTGGCTGAACTTGTCCAAGTAGTTGCGGAACACCCCGTTCATCAAACTCATAAATACCCTTGGGGCGTTCGTCAGTCCAAACGGTAAAACGATAAAATCGTAATGTCCAAACCTCATCTTAAAGGAGGTCTTAGGGACGTCATTCTCCTTGATTCGTAACTGGTGATACACTGATCGCAAGTCAATTTTTGAAAAAACTGTCACGTCTTTCATCTGATCAAACAGATCAATCCATGGCAATGGATACTGATTCTTGATCGTTTCCTTGTTCAATTGATGGTAGTCAATGCAGAGTCTCCATGACCCATCCTTCTTTTGAATGAAAATAACAGACGCACCCCATGGTGACACACTGGGACATATAATTCCCAGGTCCAACAACTCCTTCAACTCCTGTAACTCCAGGCTCAACACCCGATAAGGAGTCCTTTCTATTGGTTCAATCCCCGGTTTTAAGTCTATGGTAAATTCCAACTCCCTCTCCGATGACATCCCAGGTAACTCCTCAGGGAAGATGTCCACAAACTTTCTTACCACCAGAAGGTGTTATAGACCTTTCACTACTCCCTTCTTGTTCAATGCAAGGATCACATAAAGCTTACCTCCCTTACACATTCTCTTCCGTAGCTACTAAGAAGAGATGAACATCAGGGAGACTCCTTGGTTTTGACCTACAATCATGCATCTCCATCCCTCATCATCGACCAAGGTCAATCGTTCATATTACAGTTGATTATTGCCTCATGCGATTCCAACTGGCCCATACCGATCATGGCATCATAAGATCCTAAGATCATGATGTACAGGTTGGCCCTAGTGACAATTATCCCAGGTTAAGGATACAACCCGCAACCTTCCCACCAACCTTTTGTTTGGCTCCAGAAGCCATTTGTACAAAGATAAAATCGTCTTGTTTGACTGCCTTTACCTTAATTCATTTTAGTGTTACACCATAAATGAAAGTCTCGGTAGCACCGAGATCTATCAAAATACTAAGGTTCTGGTCAACGATGGTACCTGACGTCTCAAGCACAGTCAACTGGTGCTCTGCTTGGTGGTTATTCACCACTGCATGAATCCGATGGGCCTTGCCCAAATCTACCACAGTTGTGAGTCCAACTAATCCAGCTGATCTAGTCCTCTCCCCTGGGCAGTCGCACTGGTAATGTGGCTCCCCACAGTCCAATATACTTTCTTCGATCCAGTAATCTTGGTATCCGAAGTAGAAATTGAATCCTAACATTAAGGCCAAACACAAACTTGTTGACCTTAAGGTTCTCGGTAATTTGGTGCAGAGCATATCAAAGCAACTCCAAAAATGGGCCTTGTACTCGGGCATCGTACGACCGCCCCATCGCAAGTCATTGAAATTGTTGAGCTGACGCTCAATGAATTCCTCAGAAAGGCACCTCTTCTGGAACTGTTCCTCGAATAGTTCCCATGACACATTTTTGACGGTCAAGTTCAAATGCGGCAAAAGCATCTTCCAACATAGAAGAGTGCTCCCTTTCAGTTGAAAGACTGCCCTGCAGACCTTCATGTTGGAGGTATATTTGCGAAGCGCAAAGCACATCACCAAATTCTCCCACCATGCCTTGACGACTATGCCATCCAGGGCACCAAAGAACTCAAGAAATTTGACCTTCTCAAGTTCGCGATGAAAACTAACGGTACTAGTTGGGCGTGTTGTGGACCCTCAGGGGTATAGGTGCCCTAGCCTCATCTCAGTAAAAATGGTGAATCAAGGCCTCTGAAAATCTCTGGAAGGACTTTGTCAGACCATCATCATCCCTTACAACAATTGAATCCAACCCAAGGACTTGTTCTTCTCCTTGGGGTTTAGACTCCAAGGGTGTGTGCACCTATGGAGGCATCACACCTCCTTCCACGACACCCGTTGTGAACCTATGTGGCATCATATAATCGATATCACCTCATGGACATGTTAAAGTTTTAAAGAGAGCTTAGTCTTTAATAAAGGGTTTAATACAGTGGAAGGGACAATTCACAGTCACAGGGTTGAACCCGCTCTGATACCATACGTAACGTCCCTTTCGTTATGATTACAAGCAACCAAGAAAGTGCAAATTTTTTTCTTGTTTTAGGATGGAAGGCAATGATGACAACAGTTAAACCACAGAACTTGATAACACACACCATGCACGCAGATTAGGCAACATACAACAATGACTCAACACACCAGCACATCAACCAACTGGGCGAATCATGCGAATTAAGACAGATAAAAATGGATACCCACCTGACACATGCAAGACAACGCCTACAAACTAAAGGACAACATAAACTGCCTGAAACGATGAATTCAACGACCAATAACTAGAAAACCTCTACGTCACGCAAACCAAATGCACTGAGGCGTTACAAAACCTAGTACCAACATTAATCACAATGAACACACAACCACATTGGGAAGCATAAGACTCCAACCAGGTTATCATTTGCGTCTATCCATCAGGGTGCACAATGATCCCCTCATCTGGAATCATGCCATCACAAGGTGATAGGCGTGACAGTCACAAAAGTGCAACATAACATATCTAGACCAATATCCCAAGAAAAATCCAACGCGCTAGGAGACTAAATTTCTGTCAGTAATTACACGAAGACTATACCCAAGCACCCAAGAAACAAGTGGACAAGACACAAGGCGATATCACTCAAAAATTAAAATGCGCAACTACCAAAGGATTTCTGGTTTCCTACAAGGCATACCTGTGTGGTGAGACCACTATGACCAACCACCGTTTACAATCGACTTAAGGCACAAGGTGAAAATAACCAATTAACTATCAAACTATTAATCATTTTAGCAAGTAAAATTGTTAAACCCTCAACCATTAATCTTGTGCATGCTAAAAACTAATACACCAATAAACCAATTCGACCAAGAATTTACTCAATCAACAATGATTAAAATTCTCTCATTGCGAATTGTCTAAGTATTTTGTTATAAGAAGCCCCCATGTGTTTTTTTCACCATCATTGACATGTGGGTTTGGATACTCATGTTAAGCTAGACTTGTGTAAATTAGTTGGCTTTTCCGAACCCACAAAGATCGAATAA
>ML783387.1:174028-205537 GCA_009831015.1 Picea engelmannii | reverse complement strand
TTGGGATGAACATTTACACTACGTTCAACATGCGTACAATCGAGCCAAGCACTCTTCGACTCAGATGTCGCCATTTGAGACATGTTTTGGATATTTTCCCAAGTCACCTTTAGATTTCATCTTTGGGAAAGATATTGCTGTTGGTGGGCAGTATGATATTGATCGGGCAGAGAAGTTCATCGAACAAATTCAATCGATACATCAGGTGGTGTAGGAGCAGTTGGAGAAGAGTCAGGCCAAGTACAAAGTGAGACATGACAAGCATCGTGTTGATCACAGTTTCGAAGTTGGTGATGAAGTATGGCTTTACATCATCAAGGAGAGGCTTAAAGGAGAAGGTAAAAATTTGAAACCAATTCGATATGGTCCTTTCAAGATTATCGATAAAGTTGGTAATAATGCTTTTCGTTTAGATTTGCCTCCATATATGCAGATGTATGAAGTTGTTAATGTTGAGAATTTGAAGTTGTATGAGCCTCCGTTGATCGATGATCAAGGAGAGCATGTTCAGATTCCTTCCACATATGATTTTTCTCCAGAGTATCTAACAGAACTGTAGGAAGACACCATACTTGACAGAAGGATGAGGACTTCAAAGCGGGGAAATGTGGAGTATTTGTGAGTTGGTCTTAAAGGGACGAATCCAAGCAAGGCCAAGTGGATTGAGGTTGGAAGGGTGAGGGAACTTTACCCTCATCTTCACATAGACTGAGATAGTCTTTTGGAGGTCCAAAAGCTTCCCAATGGGGAGGTGTGATCAGGGGATCAAATTTGCTCAATTTTCAAAGTGCTCGGAATGTGATGAAAACAGTTCCATTGCATCCGTCTCGTTTTCTTGATTCCGGTGGTATATTTATTTTCGCGAACGGAGTCCGGATGGAGGAGATATCGCGATTTGACCGCCAAGTCAAACAGGGAAAAATTTGGGGTGCTGACTGTACCTGTCCGTATAGTCCGTACGTCCATGTGGAGGGCCGTACCATCTTGCTGACGTGGAAGTTTGATGATGTGGCGATTGCTGGTTGGGTGTTTGTTGGCATATACAGTGTTGACACGTGTCCGGTTTGAAGGTGAATGATAGAGAGACACGTGGCCCAATCCTTGGGCGCCACGTGTCCCCCTTTTGTTTGGTTTATATGGTTAAAAAATATTGTGGGAGTCCGCGGGTTTGAACCCCAGACCTCCCACCACCCAACGTTTTACATAATCGGCCGACCGTTGTACGACGTGGTTGCTCCCTGGTATATGTATAGGTTATAAAACATTTAAATTTTATACATTGTATTGGTGGTAAGGGGGACGGGCCGGGGCTTGGCCCCGACCCGTGGACATATTACACCACATATGACCTATATATATATGCCATAACGCACGCATTTACGTTGTATTATATTGTAATGCAAATACATTGCATTTTATATATGTTATAACAGTTATATGCGCGGGGCCCAAAGTTTATATATTATATTGTATTCATATATGTAACCATTGTATTGAATGCACGCGCGGTTGGTTATTTGCGCGGGGTTTTGAACCCCCGACTTGTGTTACAAGTTGGCGCGCGCGGTTACTTCTGTTTGCACAGTTTTGAAACAGACCAACTCCTTTTATGCCGAGCCTTTGGTCCCATGGCCATATGACCCAGTGCCGAGGCGGTTAAGGGCTGGAGGTGCCCTAACCGTTCTACGGTTTGTACCGGTGCGCGGTTGCGTACGGGTCTTGGTTTTTCCGCTTAAATGAGCGTGTGTGCCAGGTTTGGAGAACAAGGGTGCAGATTGTAGAACCAGAGACGGCAAGTTGGAGAAGGAGACTTCAAGGAAGCATATCTTTCTCATTTTTCGACCGTTTCAGGTGCCGAAAGAGCCCAGACCAGGAGATGTAGCCCGGAGTGGGGTGAACTCCTTTATCAAGTTGCTGTGTTTATGTCTGATGTTCAATGATTTATGATGCTGTCTATGTTTATTTCTACATAAGTAATCCTTTATTATGTGTTGCAAATTGATCCAGTTGCTTTAAACACATAACATTTCACTTGCAATTAATTTAATCAAGTTTATCAAGTCTTCTTCATTTTTAGATCATTGAGAGCCAATGCATCATTCTTCTTTCCTTCCCTTTGAGCTACTAACTTTGACTTGTTCTTCAATGGAATATATCCATCGATGGTTGCCCTCCAAATATCTGCTCCCATTGTCTTCAAATACACTCTCATCTCTATTCTCCAAGTATAATAGTTTTCCTCATCAAGGATTGGAACTTCATCATCCATTTGTGTGTCTATGGATCTCCTTCAAGCTTGTTAAGGCTTGTAGTGAAGGCCTACTCTGATACCAATTGATGGACACACCTACCACACTTATAGGGGGGGGGGGGNGAATGAGTGTGGGGCTCTTTATCCCAAAACTTCCCTCTTGCACTAAAAATCATGAGTTAGCATTCAACATTTATTCATTATCCATTGCTGTCATTTATAACCAATTAGATGTGAGCACATATCAGCAACATATATCAACAATATATCATCAACAAGTCATCATCACAATGGACACAAAGAACACAAGATGTATGCACAATTTTCTTTTTATTACGGACTACAATCCTTGGGTTTATCAACAACAATTGAATAGAGTACAACTCTACAAGAGCACCAACTCTATATGCAAGATTCAACTTACACTCTCAGCACCAATTGAGATGAGGCAACAATCCTCAATAGATATCAATTTGTCAATAGGTACGTGACCTGTCAGTAGTGCATCCCACGTGTGAACGTGCCCTGGCTCACTACAACCCACGTGTGAACGCGGCCAGTGTATAATGCAACAAGCGTCTGCTTCTAAGCAACCAGGGTTTTACTTTTCTTCATATGCTTAGAACCATTCCATCTTCCGCTGTCCAAACTAACCCACAGCCAGTCACAATACATCCAAGCTCTACAATAGCTTTCTCATGCTCCACATCAAATCAATATGAATGCCATCTCAATCATGTATAAATAGCTAGTATACCATAACAATCATGTCACTACTGAATCAAAAGAGTGTTGTTCACTCCATCAACCAAATCAACCAAACTGAGCCATATCATAGGAGCTATACCAAGACTTCCCTAAGCATTCACAACATATCAAACAATAGAATCTATCAAGACAATAATGTAACCATACCAGTGTCTTGGTGATAGATCTGGGGCCATAGAATGCAGATCTGGAACTGGCCTCATCATCTAAGAGCTTGGCACCAGCTCAAACAAAAATCTCCATGATATAATTTAGTCCACGCTCCTTGTACATAGTCATCCCACGTGTACACTCACCCTATACATAGCTAGCTCACGTTTACATGCACCCTATACACAGACAAACCTCATGGGCATAAAAAAATAGGGTTTTCTGTGACTCCGAGACTTTTTCCGTCAAGATCTCCAACATTGCCGAAACTTTGATGCGTCCATGAGATCCTCCTCTCGCTCTCTTCCTCATAATAGATCTTCAATCATGATTAAGAGATCCACACCAATAAGATTCTCTCACAAGAATCTCTCCACCAATACTCCAAAAGATATTACCAAGAAGCTCTCCATTGATCCACAAAAATGATTCTTACAAAATGTGCATTTTACAAGAGATCCTAGCTTCTTATTTATACTTTCATCTTCTAGGTCACTTAACCCATTTTTAGGTTACTTAACCCATTTCTAAGTCACTTAACCCATTTTCCTTATTTTAGGGTTAACCACTTTCCATGAATAGAAAGTTCTCCAATACTTTAACATTTAAGTATTCCTTCTTGATTTTGTCACTTTTCTTTATCATTTAAATAATCCATCTTGATTTTGTCACTTTACTTTATCATTTTAAATAATGATTTCTTCTTTTCAAGCACTTTTGCTTCTTTGACCTTTTGAGGCTTCAAGCCATCATATGGGGGTCCTCCAATTTCATAAGGGCATAACTCTCAAACCGTGAGGAGTTATGTGACATTCCAAATAACATCAAAAATGGCATGTCCAACACTATCCATCTAGGATAGTTTCACCAACAACTTCATTGATCTTTATCTCATTATTCCACATACAAGCATGGGTCCTTCAACATTTCTTCTAGGATAACCCAATCCGTAAAGCGTCTTCCCGTGAGGTATTTCACCATAAGGGGACCACTTTGGAGTTCATCCATTTGTGCACCTTATCAACCATGATAAGACACTAATGATTCATCTTCGTATCGATTGGTTTCCACTTGGACATAGATTATTCTCATCAAGGGCATCATATCAATCAATTACTTGACATCAATCAAACCATACTATTTACATATGATCCAACGATCTCCCAAATAATCAAACCATTGGCTTCAATGACAAACCATTGGCATCAATGACAACATGATCCAACAATCATTTCCATGCTAAAATCCCTAATATACTGTTTGCTAAGACCCTTTTCCCAAGATATGAATCATTGATCTTGTTTTTGTATTCTTATTTACTTAACATGTTTGATTGATAGCGTTTCTCATATTTTATCCATGAATGTTCAACTAATGATCAAAATGTGTAGATTAAAGAAAATCAACCAAGTCTTGAAGAAAGATCGTTCCTGTTACACCAGTTCTTACAGCTGTGCGCTAGCTCTGCATGCTATTACATGACTACTACAATTGAGCACCTTTCTTGGAAGCTATTACAACTGCTGCAACAGATTCCCACTGATCTTGGAAGATGGTATATCATTCAAATCCGTATCCTAAAGACGGATCCTCAAGGCTGTTACACGTTTTGGCTCACGCTGGTAATCAAGATCATTTCCATATTTTGTGATGATAGCAAATCTTTTATATCATATGAACAACTTGAGAATCTCCGATTCTCAAGGCTGTTCTGAGTCCGTTTCAACTGAATGTCTCTGTCTTTAAATAACATAGCTTTTGTAACCATTAGGCAATAAAGATTAGCTGTGGGATAGAGAGTGAAGTGAATCATTTTGTATCTGAACATTTTTGGTGATTTAATAAAGAAGTGATTTGAGTTTCTCCAACCTACTGTAGTCTTTTCGAGTGGATTTAGTGAGAAGGAAAGGGCCCACCTTCCTCATAGACTCCCCTCTGTTGTGAGTTTTAGATTAACTTCTTTGATTGTTTACAATTGTGTGTTTTATCTCTTTATGCATTGCTAGAATACATTTGATGTTACAGTTTAGTCCCTTTTTGTTAATGCGCATCAGTGTGTCTCACGAGAGTTAGAAACAATTGTTGCATACTACTGGAGAATTGTTTTGAAAGTTAATTCCTTTTTTGCATTAGATTAAATATCTATTTTCAAGCAAAAGTAAATAGAAGTGTGAATTTCCTTTCTGTAATTAAGTAGACTTCCTTTCAACAATTAGCACATAACTTCTTTCTGCAAGAGTAATATAGAAAATTAGAATAGATTAGATAATCTAGGATTCTTATACACTCATCAATTTCCACTCCTGGAAATTAGATTTCAATTATGCAAGTGTGACTTCAATTCTGCAACAATAGATTAGAACTCCAGCTGTGTCAACAACTTCTATTAGTGTTCAACTTTTCAATTCTTTTTCTTTTAGTGTTAGGTTACCTTACTGCAACTTGATTAGTGTTTTCTTTCATAATCTATCATAGACTGTGCACAATTATCTTCCAATAACAAAACTTCCCTGGGTTTGACAATTCATATTTAACACCTTAATTATCTATTTATTTAGACAGTTAAAGTGCACAACAAAAATGTTTCCCTTCAAGCAAAGGTAAATTCTCTAGGACATGAGGGAGAGGCCTCTGAAGCTAATCTACCCCCTCCTTCACAAGTATAGCTATGTTTGGTGAACCATTTTTGTTGTAGAGGGACCTGCAAACTCTTAGGCATGGGGGAAATGATGACTCTATGTTTTTCCTATTTTTCTGATGCCCAAATTCCTTTTTGAATATGGAATTTATACGCTTTATGCTTTTATTTAGCTCTTTTTAAAGTATTATCATGTTTTGTGAATCAATTCACCATGGAACAACATGAGGTATGTGTAATCGATGTTTTGTAATGATTTTATGTTAATTTATCTTGCATTGAGTAATTAATATTTCCTAACATCTTTTGTTTTCTTGCAACAGGACAAAAATGTGATCCAACCCTCCATCTAGTCCTTCTTCCAAACCTCCATCTAGACTTTCATTCAGACCTTCATCCGGACTTTCATCTGACCCTTTTACAAGCAGTGAGCTTCGAGCTCAATTTGTGGGGGGATGAATTTGAATTAGAAAAATACAACACATGGGTTTTGTGCCTAATATGCCCAATTAGGTCCCGTTAGAGCTGTTTCCTAAAATTGTGGATGGATTGAGATTAGTTCATGGTGCTCGATTTGTCCCTCCAACCCTCGATATGGTACTCCATCTGGTACTCCATCCGACACTCGATCCGACATTCAGAGCATAGTTGAGTTGACAGTTAGCATATTGGCGGGCTTCAATGGATGAATCAGGAACATGGGTTTTGTGCCCACTCATTCCCTCCAGCTATGGAGCTCAACGCATTCAGACTTGGGTAGTTGCAATGACCGCTATTTTGAGTGCATGAGACTGTTGGACAAGATGCTTTCTGTTAATGGAATTTAATGTATTTCGGTTTTTAGAGAGTGTCGACCTCTCAAGCTCTATATAAATATATAAATAATGCTGCCTATGCCACGGAGAGAGACATGATTTTATTTATATAAACAAACATTATCTTAAATTTGGATGAAAACTCTGTTTTGATGATCAATACCAATGTTGTGTTAATTCTATGATTGCATTTTTCTGTTGAAGTAGTGCCGCAACCTTATGAGGGGCCCACCAATGGTCTGGGTAGTTGTTCATATCGATATATATTTGTATTTTCATATTTGGCTTTTATCAATTACTAATTTCAAATTGATGGTTTAATTCATATCACTATGCATGTCTCTTCAATTTCAAATTACTTGATGAAATCGTATCACTGTATATCTCCTCTAACTTGAAGCTCACTTCCTAGATTTTGTGTGTATCACAGAGTATTTGTGGACACCCATATTTACTTTTTCATATTTTGATTCCTAACATCTTGATTGAAAGTTGTAGTTCACTTGTTTATAAGCTGTTTAATTATGCCATCATGTCTCTTTTCTCTGTTTCATAATTTGAAAATCATTTTACATATTAGCTATTTAGACAGTGCAAACCATTTTACAGATTAGCTATTTAGATAGTGCTTACTTTATTAAGTTGTAATTTCTGAATAGTTCTTGTAGATTTACATGAATTGTTATCTTTACTTCTAGTATTAGAGTGATAAGATAATAGTTGATTTTTTTTTATCTCTTTTGTACAATGTTTATATTCTTTGTTAACTAGAAGATCATGATGCTCTTCATTTTTAATTTAAAGGTTATCATGATGTTGTTCATTTTTAGTCAGTGAGATCAATGTAAAGATAGGGTTCATTCCTTGTAGGATACATATAATTGTGAGTGTTTGAATAAGTATTTTAAGAATAGATTCCTTTGAATAAGTATGGTAAATAATTGCTTTTAAGAGATAATTTGCTTTGATTAGTTCACTGTCCATAATCAAAGATTGTTTTTAAATAAAGATAGCTTGTTCTTATGCAAGACTTGATTACTTAGAATAATGAGCTCACCATTCATAGCTGTAGATTACTCTGTAAATTTAAAGTAAAGATCTTCATTATTTGGGTTTATTGGCATTAGATTAGGCTAGGCTAGGCTATATTAGGGCTCTAGAACTACACATAAAGTGCTAGCACATCGAAGCCTACGAGCCCCGGGTTGACAATTTAATGTCGAAATAGATAGCATATATTTTACTCGACAAGATGATGAAGAAGAAGTAGAAGGGGAAGATGAAGAGGATTAGACAGAAGTAAAAGAGCAAGTTTAACAAGTGCCTCCAAAGACACCTAGAAAACAAGTACTAAAGAATCATCCTCCAGATCAGATTATTGGAAACAAGGATGAAGGAGTTGAGACTAGAAGAAGAATATGTTCACTAGAACAAACACACCTAGCACTCTTATCTACGATTGAACCATTTTTTTTTGAAGAGGCCATCAAGGATGAATTTTGGAATAAGGCCATGGATGAAGAATTGGATCAAATAGAGAAGAATGACACTTGAGAATTGGATGTTCCAAGACCAAAGAATAAGGATGTGATTGTCACAAAGTGGGTTTTATGAAATAAATTGAATGAAGATGGACAGGTTACAAGGAACACAACTAGATTGGTATGTAAAGGATACACACAGGTTGAAGGAATCGACTTTGAAGAGACAATTTCCCTAGTTTCCAGAATGAAATAAATCCTATTGTTTTAGCTTATGCAAGCTCCAAGAATATTAAAGTGTATCAAATGGACATGAAATAGGTTTTTCTAAACAAGAAAATTGAAGAAGAAGTCTACATTAAACAACCAGAAGGATTTCAATTTTCAAAGAGCGCAGATTATGTGTGTAAATTAAAGAAGTCAATGTATGGTCTAAAACAGGCTCCTAGAGCATGGTACTCTAGACTGGATAAACATCTACAATAGGCAGGGTTCAGAAAAGGAAGTGTAGACAACAACCTCTACATCAAGGTAACTCAAGATGGTATTTTATTAATTGAAGTTTATGTTGATGATATCATTTTTGGAAGTAATGAGGACAGATTAAGCCAGGAATTTGCAAAGGATGTGCACAATGAATTTAAAATGTCATTACTCGAAGAACTATCCTTCTTTATGGGTCTTCAGATATGTCAAAGAAACCAAGGAACTTTTATTTCTCAAATAAGTATATCAGAGAAATGCTAAAGAAGTTCAAAATGGAATATTGCAAACCAGTTACCACTCCTATGAAAACCAATTGAAAGTTGAGAAAATATGATGATTCAAAGTATAGAGGCCAGAGAAATATAGGTCAATGATTGGTACATCCTGACCAGGTGTAATGTAGGTAGTTGGACAGGTGGCACGATTTCAAGTAACACCAAAGGAATCACATGTCTTAGCAGTGAAAATGATTTTCAGAGATCTCAAAGGAACATAAGAGTTTGTATTATTGTATCCAAAAGGAAAAGATCTATCACTTATTGCCTACATAGATGCATATTGGGCAGGTTGCATTTATGACCAACGAAGCACTAGTGGAGCAACGTTCTACTTGGGTGAGTGTTTAGTATATTTTATAAGCAAGAAACAATCATCAATATCTTTATCTATAGCCGAAGCAGAGTATAATGCAACAACAACATGTTGTACATAGGTTCTATGGATGAAAAAAACTCCGACAGATATACCGGTTAAGTATGATGAGCCCATTTCAATCTCTTGTGATAATACAAACACCATTAGTATCTCAAGGAAACCGGTGATGCACTCCAATATGAAGTACATTCCAATCAAGTATCACTTTCTACGGGAACAAGTTGCAGAGAATAACATTAGAGTTGAATATGTGGGCACAAAAGAACAAGTGGAAGACATCTTTAAAAAACCGCTTCCATGGGAAGCCTTTGAGTATCTTCACCAGAGACTCAGAGTAATTTATAATCCAAAATGAATGCTTTTGAATGCTTATATTATATGTCTTAGATGTACACGAGGAAGCACCATAAATATGACAGTTCAGGTTGGGAGATTAGTTTCAGGAAGAGTTCAGTCAGGGGGAGTATCCCCAAGGATAGTTCAGTTAGGGGGAGCAGACCCAGATGGAAAGATACCTTTTACATTGATGATAAAGGGGGAGATATTTATCAGATGCAGAGCACAGAGGCATGGTTCTAGGGGGAGCGATGGTCACATGGTGAGAATGAGTGATATGAATTCAATATTGCATGATACAACTTCAATGTTGCATCAGAGTGTTGCCATCAATTCCAAAGTGGGATATTGTTGATTAATTGGGTTGGTTGTCATTGATGTCAACCCATGAAGAAAGTCCGGTAGCATAAGGATTTGGGTAATGGACCCAATTTTGTTTGATGTATAATGTTATGAGTTTTAATATATTTGATGGTAACACTATTCTATATGGATAGTACATGTCATGCCATTTTTGGTGGTATGTGGAACATCACATAAATCCTCACGGTGAGAGAGTTATGGCCATGTGAAGTTGGAGAACCCTCATGAGTCATCTAGAAGCCCAAAAAGGTCAAAGCAGTCAAAATGGTTGCAAAGAAGAAATTATTTAAATAATAAAGTGAAGTGATGAGTGTACTATAAGTCAAAGTGGATACAAAATAAATTATTTAAATAATAAATTTAATGGAGAAATTACTAAGTGGACAAGTGGTTAGAAGTGGGTTATCCATAAAATAAGGAAAGTGGTTTAAGATGGTTAGAAGGTAACCCCTTAAGGAAGCTACATAAAAGTATAAATAAAAGGCAAGGGTATATCATTTAATCACACTTGAGCATATTGAATATCTACAAATGACTTAGGTAACGAAAGGATATATAAGGAAAATTTCAGAGGGAAGGTGAAGTGAAGAAGGCCGAAATTCAAGGGAGGATAAATTCTTTTGATGATGCTTTCTAAGGTATGTTATTTATAGGTCATCTCACCATTTTCGCACTAATTGTTTTCTAGAATGATTCATATCGCAAAATATGGAGGCCGTTGCAGAAACATATCGAAGTATCTGTGATAAAAATTTCAATTTGTGGGTCGTTGTATTTTTAGAGTTACACTTCGTGGAAAATAGGGTTTGTGGCTAGTCCTGGAACTAGTCTAAACATGTGTTTAAGGTAAAAATGTCATAACTTATTCATAACAAATCCAAATTAAGTAAGACCAAATGTATTGGTTAGAGTACAAGATTTAGTATTATTTGTACCATTTTCAGATCCATACAACAAATATTCCATGCAGGGAACGCTTTACATGTATGCTCTCTAGAATAAGCCAGATTTCAACAAGGTATGCCATTTTTGTTATAACTCATTTTCTGAGAGGTTCCAAGTAGTGAAACCAGGAGGAATTGCATAAAATACACTGAAGAACATTGTGTAATATTTTCATATATTTATTCATTACAGGTACATAGTTATGATTATTTCAAGTTAGGGTTGTTGATGAATCCAAAATTAGTCACGTGAGACTAAAGTAAAGTTTGATAAAAATGCTAGTCTCTTGTTGTTAAAGTTAAGAAATATTTGCAGGTATGTGATCATATACAATAGGTCTATTAAAAAGTTACAAAGCAGATTTTGATGATGAAATTGATGAGGGAATTTGGTTGAGGTACATGTTGGGTACATGGTTAAGACAAGTAGTTGATGAGTTGGCACATACATGAGGTGTATAGTTGATGATGTTGGTACATATTGATGAGTCATAGTTTATGTGTATTTGATGCATGATTGGTACATATTTGGTGCATGGTTGATGCACTCTTTGATGGTACAAACTGAGGTACAAGTTGGTGCATGGTTGATGCACTTGTTTATGGTACAGGTTGATTACAGGTTGTTTGGTACAAGTTTTTACAGGTTGTTTGGTGCATGTTGAGTGGTATAGGTTTACAATAGTATATATCAAAATGATAGTGTGATAGTGGTTCCATCATTCCACTTCTACGACATGGCGGTTAGACGGGGAATGGAAAGATGGTTGTAGCCACCTTCCGGTTGTAGCTGGAGAACATAGGGGGTTGTAGCCTCCTTTTGGTTGTAGCCATAGAATTGGGAAGTTGGAGCTTCCCTCATGTTTTATCCTGAGAAACTAGGGGGTTGGAGCATCCTTCCAGTTGCAACCAGAAAACAAAGGAAGTTGGTGCTTCCAATAAATGTATATTTTAAAGACATATAAGAAGAAACATTATGTGGTTTTGTCTTGCTTTGGGTTTCCACATAAAACAATGGTGTACTCTGTATGTGTATGATTGCTCATTTGTTCATTGTTTATTTACTCTGAAACTATTGGATGATAATGCCACATTGATATAATACTTGTATTTTATGGTGTTTAAAAAATATTAAATTTCTCTATTACTGATTCACCCCCCCTCTCAGTAATCCAATAGATGCAAACATGGGCAATCTCAAATATTACGTGGGGACATCAGATATCCTTGAGTCTTGAAACCCTCCCATACCTTCAAGGAATGTGTCTAGTCTAACCATGTCGAATTTCTACGCATACATGCATAGTTTGAAGAAATATCAACATTGGCCCCATTCACTGCTCATTGTGCGAGGTTGATGCAAGGTGACATTGATGATGGGTGTATTGGAAATGCCATGGTATTTCAAGAGAGTTCTGACAAAGATTCTATAGATGGCAATAACGAATGATGAAAATGAGACATCCATTATATTGAACGTTGATGAAAACATGGACGATATTAAATATTATGTGAGGACATCAAACATCCTTAAGTCTTGAAACCCTCCCATAACATCAAGGAAACTATTTAGACTAACCATGTCAAATTTCGATGCATATGGGCACACATTGAAAAAATATTAAAATTGGCCGCATTCATTGCTCACTGTGTGGGTTCGGTGGAAGAAATTTGTGATGGGTGTATTGGGAGTTCCGTGTCAAATTTCAAGATAGTTCCGACAATGTTTATATAGAAGGGAGTGATGAATGATGACAAGGAGATGTGCATGATGAAATTTGATGCAAATTTGGATGATATCAAATTTTATGTGGGGAAAAATTACATCCTTGAGTCTTGAAACCCTCCTATACCATCAAGGCATGTGTCTAGTCTAACCATATCAAATTTTGACGTATACAAGCACATATTGAAGAAATTTCAAAGTTTGGTCCCATTCACTGCTCACTATGCAGGGTCGGTGAATGACATTTGTGGTGGGTGAATTGTAAGTTCCATGACATTTCAAGAGAGTTCCAACAAATATTCTACAGATGGAAATGATGAATGATGACAATGATATGTTCATTATGAACATTGATGCAAACATGGATGATCTCAAAGATTAAGTGGGGACATCAGACACCTTGAGTCTTGAAACCCTCCCATACCCTCAACGCATGTGTCTAGTCTAACCATGTCAAATTTCGATGCATACATGCATAATGTTGTTACTCGGAACTGAATTTGGGTTGCATGCAAATCAATCCCGAGGCAACCTCGAACCACTTTGGATTGGAAGCTACCCCTCCCAACCCGAGAGGGATCTATCGAATAATGTCACAATATGATCTTCAGTAAGTGTGAAATGGTGGGAAGATTTATAGGTAAATGATAATTTCTAATTTTGAAGTTTGGGGGTTGGACCAGGGAAACAGTCCATTGGGCATGGAGTCAAGTGAAAACCAAAGAAAGGAGATAATAACAGTGATCATATAACTTGCGGAAAATGAGGAAAAGTAAGTCTATCTTTCATCCATTTGATAATCATGATGTGGTAGCAGAAAAAGAAAAGGAAAGGCCATCACAGTGAAAGCATCTATCAAGGATGAATTTTCACTACAACTTTAGAGGAAAACAAACGAAGGCTGATAACTAGATGCATAGCGCTTATCTTGAACGAATTCTAATCAGTCACCATAGAATGCAACACATATATATCAACTGTGTGTAAGGAGCATATAAAATGAATTCCAAACAATTTTTAACACAACTGAAATGAGGAAGAGATAAACAATATGATAATGACAACAGGGAGAACATATTGAAAGAATCGATCGTGATGAATCTCACAGTCTCAAGTAAATATGTCTTCTGTATTACTCCATTCTTGTCTTACAAAATAACTCGGCTTACAAAAAGAGCCCCTCTTCGAAAGAGGTTTTCCCCAGCTCGCCCCCCTTTTCTCTGTTACATCAATCAATCTTTTAAAAGAAAAATCTAAACTAAATCTATTTGTGTTCCGGGAAATATGAAACGGTTCACCTTCTCCAGACTCTGCGACTGCCAGATGCGCTGCCGACTTCTTGAACCATCACTAATCATTTCCTAATTGGAAAAGGCTCAACATTGCTCCCTAAACCCAATACGCCTCTCTCCTTTGTATTTATCTGTTCATTGTAAACCCTAAACTACATTGTTACTGCACCAAGAATGTATTCAAGACCTAACCAGTCGCTCTAGTATCTTCGTTCTGGCTGGAATTGTAATCACTTCTTTCCATATCATTTCTCAACTTTAAACACCAATTTGCCTTATCACTGCACGAACTGCTTGACTCGACTTATAGTGCAGGTCATGTCGAGGTCATTTTTTATGAAGAATCGAGGGCGCTTCAACAACAAGGGTCGAGTTGAAAAAGGACCTGTACTTTTCAGTAACACATGAATGCCATTGTTTATTCCTCATTGCTATAAGACTCTTCCGTTCAATAATGTCCAAGGATTGGTATCGTGCTGCCACAGGAATCCCATCTAGAGGCCCAACCACAGACAATGGGGACTGGTACACAACTTCATGTTTGTTTGTATCCTGCACGTCTCGGTATATATGCACAGTACAAGTATGCCCAGTAGGATTCATTACTACAATCCTCCATGCTCCATTTTCCACTCCCACTGAGTCTAGTCGAAACCTGATCTCCCATTCTCCAACTGCTAGCTGGTGCATATGAACACCAAGCATATCATGCACCTGGTAAGCTAAATCACGTAGAAACTCAGCCACTGCAATGTCTTCCTTGCTACGGGTTATCTCTACTTTCTTGGAATTAGTAATGAGATCACTTAATTCTTGTGAACACAATATACAAAGGAACATGTGCACATGATCATAATTAGAATTTGCATTATGGGCATGCACCTCTAATTCTTCTAAAACTCCCATCAAAGATTTCACGACACTATTGGCAATTATTGATGTGGTTGAGTCTCCTTTTCTGTCAATAAATTTAGGCTTCTTGACAAGCGTACAGAGAAACATTTTGTGGATAGCTGGCTTGTCGATGACCGTATACATGTGCCATTGCTGATCTCGTGAAGGTGCATACTGCATTTCCTTGTATCCTTTAAGTTCATCCAGTTCAAGGAAATTGGACAGAGGTGGCTCCGCATGGCGAAGTAAAGGTTCTTCTTCGTAACATTGGTTTACAGAGGACCAATGAAAGCAATGTCGCATGGGTGCACAACCTTCATCTCTCTGTATAAGACAACTTATCATACCAATGCCTTTAACTCGAAGGCTTGATCCTAGTTTTTCCTCCTTCAATTCTTTCGCTAATTTGTTAACTCTTTCCTGGGCATGATCTTCATCACCACTATCCTGCAATAAACTCATTGGATTGTACACTCCAGCTGGATCCAAATGAAGCATGTTACCAAAGCCCATGGGAGTAACAAGTCCACTTGGAATGGCACCATCGGTAGTATAAGATGATGCATGAGTCGTCTCCTTCAATGCAAATATCCTCTCATGAATGATGGCCTCAAGCTATTCACGAATGGCATTAGCTCCTTGTTTGGATCTGTTAAATCTTGTACTGGGCAGATCTATGGGAATCTGGATCATTCCTTTCAGCAACAACATGAAATTACACAGAAGCCTGGCTTGTTTGTTCTGATTGTTTATGCTGTAAAATAAGTCACAAGCCAGGGAGAAGGTGTAATGCTTGATGAGTGAAAACACTGTCACCTCGTCTCTGCCGATCCAATGTTCGACCAGGTGACGTCTGGTAATTGAATCCACTCCCCCGACGAATTTCTGCAAAGCCTCCAGCCTAAGGAATGTCATGAGAATTCTCTTCAACCTTTTGGCATCTTCTCCAATGGCATTAAGAAAAGCAGATCCGAAGAGATTTTTGACTGAGCTGGCCATGTGTTGACTACTAGTTTATTCTCATTGGCGAACACCAAGCGGTTTCCTTCGGGTCTGTAAAATACAATGGTTGGTTCACAGTAAACAAAATTTATGAACAAACTTCCATATTTCAGTGTTTGATTGTCATAAAATTCACGAAGGTTGGGCTTCCTAAGAAATCCCAGAAATTGAAATATTTCACCGATGAAATCCCATGCGAAGGCTCCAGGTGGGATTCCCGGTGAAGCCCTTCTATGCGTGTTGATCATAGTGTTGTTAAACTTGGGAGAAAGTGCCTAAGTAATATCAGAAATTTTCAATATCTGTTACAACAGAGGCTCCATCTAGGGATGGTACTTTCCCTCAAAGTGCCAAGAATAGTAGACCAGGTGCCTTCATCCATTGGGCGACCTAACGTGAAAGATGTAATTCTGAGTTCTCCTGCCAGTGAAATCACCATCGGAAACTTTTAATGGAGTCGCTAGAGCATGTGAAACCAACATTTTCCTATGACCGGCTGCTCAACCAGGCCTTAGGATTATGAAAATGTCATTCTCCCAGGGATAGATATCAACTTCGATTCCCCAACAACGGTGCCAAAATGTTGTCACTCAGAACTGAATTTGGGTTGCATGCAAATCAATCCCGAGGCAATCTCGAACCACTTTGGATTGGAAGTTGCTCCTCCCAACCTGAGAGGGATCTCTCGAATAATGTCACAATATGATCTTCAAGAAGAGTGAAATGGTGGGCAGATTTATGGGTAAATGATAGTTTCTGATTTTGAAGTTTGGGGGTTGGACCAGGGAAACAGTCCATTGGGCATGGAGTCAAGTGAAAACCAAAGAAAGGAGATAATAGCAGTGATTGTATAACTTGCGGAAAATGAGGCAAAGTAAGTCTATCTTCTAGCCATTTGATAATCATGACGTGGTAGCAGAAAAAGAAAAGGAAAGGCCATCACAGTGAAAGAATCTATCAAGGATGAATTTTCACTACAACTTTAGAGGAAAACAAACGAAGGCTGATAACTAGATGCATAGCGCTTATCTTGAACGAATTCTGATCAGTCACCATAGAACACAACACATATATATCAACTATGTGTAAGGAGCATATAAAATGAATTCCAAACAAATTTTGACACAGCTGAAATGAGGAAGAGATAAACAATATGATAATGACAACAGGGAGAACATACTAAAAGAATCGATTGTGATGAATCTCATAGTCTCAAGTAAACATGTCTTCTGTATTACTCCATTCTTGGCTTACAAAATAACTCGGCTTACAAAAATATCCCCTCTTCGAAAGAGGTTTTCCCCAGCTCGCCCCCTTTTCTTTGTTACATCAATCAATCTTTTAAAATAAAAATATAAAATAAATCTCTTTGTGTTCCAGGAAATATGAAATGGTTCGCCTTCTTTGGACTCTGTGACTGCCAGATGCACTACAGGATTCTTGAACCATTACTAATCATTTCCTAACTGGACAAGGCTCAACATTGCTCCTCTCTCCTTTGTATCTATCTGTTGATTGTAAACCCTAAACTACATTGTTACTGCACTAAGAATATATTCAAGACCTAACCAGTCGCACTAGTATCTTTGTTCTGGCTGGACTTGTAATCGCTTCTTTCCATATCATTTCTCAACTTTAAACACCATTTTACCTTATCACTGGACGAACTACTTGATTCGACTTATAGTGTAGGTCATGTCGAGGTCATTTTTTATGAAGAATCGAGGGCGCTTCAACAACAAGGGTCAAATTGAAAAAGGACCTATACTTTGCAGTAACACAGGAATGACGATGTTTATTCCTCATTTCTATAAGTCTCTTCCGTTCAATAATGTCCAGGGATTGGTGTCATGCTGCCACAGGAATCCCATCCAGAGGCCCAGCCACAGACAATGGGGACTGGTACACAACTTCATGTTCGTTTGTATCCTGCACCTCTTGGTATATATGCATAGTACAAGTATGCCCAATAGGATTCATTACTACAATCCTCCATGCTCCATTTGCCACTCCCACTGAGTCTAGTCGAAACCTGATCTCCCATTCTCCAACTGCTAGCCGGTGCATATGAACACCAAGCATATCATGCACCTGGTAAGCTAAATCACGTAGAAACTCAGCCACTGCAACGTCTTCCTTGCCATGGGTTATCTCTACTTTCTTGGAATTAGTAATGAGATAACTTAATTCTTCTGAATGCAATATACAAAGGAACATGTGCACATGATCATATTTAACATTTTCATTATGGGCATGCACCTCTAATTCTTCTAAAACTGCCATCAAAGATGTCACAACACTATTGGCAATTATTGATGTGGTCGAGTCTCCTTTTCTGTCAACAAATTTAGGCTGCCTGACAAGCGTAAGGAGAAACATTTTGTGGATAGCTGGCTTATCAATGACCGTATACATGTGCCATTGCCGATCTCGTGAAGGTGCATACTGCATTTCCTTGTATCCTTTAAGTTCCCAGTTCAAGGAAATTGGACATAGGTGGCTCTGCATGGCGAGGTAAAGGTTCTTCTTCGTAACATTGGTTTATAGTGGACCAATGAAAGCAATGTCTCATGGGTGCACGACCTTCATCTCTCTGTATAAGACAACTTATCATACCAATGCCTGCAACTCGAAGGCTTGATCCTAGTTTTTCCTCCTTCAATGCTTTTGCTAATTTGTTAACTCTTTCCTGGGCCTGATCTTCATCACCACTATCCTGCAATAAACTCATTGGAGTGTACACTCTAGCTAGAGCCAAATGAATCATGTTACCAAATCCCGTGTGAGTAACAAGTCCACTTGGAATGGCACCATCGGTAGTATAAGATGATGCATGAGTCGTCTCCTTCAATGTAAATATCCTCTCATGAATGATGGCCTCAAGCTATTCACGAATGGCATTAGCTCCTTGTTTGGCTCTGTTAAATCTTGTACTAAACAGATCTATGGGAATCTGTAGCATTCCTTTCAGCAACAACATGAAATTACATAGAATCCTGGCTTGGTTGTCTTGATTGTTTATGTTGGCATATAAGTCACAAGCCAGGGAGAAGGTGTAATTCTTGATGAGCGGAAACACTGTCACCTCGTCTCTATCGATCCAGTGTTTGGCCAGGTGACATCTGGTAATCGAATCCACTCCCCCGACAAATTTCTGTAGAGCCTCTAGCCTGAGGAACGTCATGAGCATTCTCTTCAACCTTTTGGCATCTTCTTCAGTGGCATTAAGAAAAGCAGTTCCGAAGAGATTTTCGACTAAGCTGGCCATGTGCTGACTACCAGTTTGTTCTCGTTGGTGAACAACAAGCAGTTTCCTTCGGGTCTCTAAAATACAATGGTTGGTTTGCAGTAAACGAAAGTTGTGAACAGTGTTGTTAAATTTGGGCAAAAGTGCCTAAGTAATATCGGAAATTTTCAATATCTGTTACAACACATAACATGAACAAATTTTAACGTTGGCCTCATTCACTGCTCTCTTTGAGCAGTCGGTGGAAGAAAATATTTGTGATGGGTGTATTGGAAGTTCCATGGAATTTCAAGAGATCAGTTTCAACAATTATTCTACATATGGCAATGACAGATGATGACAATGAGACGTGGATGATCTCAATGATTATATGTAGGGTCGATGGATATCAATAGTCCCTTGACCATATATAATCCTTAATCAATTAACCATTAAACTACCTAACCCCTAAGCCCCAAATTTATTATCCATTGACCCTTAATCTGTTTAAATGTAATCCATAATCCCTTAACCATTAATCCCTTAAACGATAACCCCTAATCCCTTAACCCTTAATCCCTATACCACAAATCCCTAAATCACCTAATCCCCTATCCATTTAAACCCAAAAAACTCAACAAAATTACTATTTATGCACATTAGTAGTTAAATTGGAAGCCAAACTAGATGCTAAACTGGAAGCTAAACTAGGCGCTAATTGGGGTGCTAAATAACAATCTAAATAGGGAGCTAACTTAGGCGCTAACTGGGGTGTTAAATAGAGTGCTAAAATAGGAGCTAATAGCACCTATATTAGCGCCCACTTGTGTTGCTCGGTGTAAATAGCACCATAAATAGATCCCTCCCGATAAATAGCGCTGAATTTAGAAAAAAAGTGGAGAAAAATACATTAAAACAACCAGTGGAAGAAAAAAAGGGAGCTAATAACATGGATTTGTTGTAGTGTTAAGGAATATCAAAGAGAATATATCTAAGTGTCAAAGAGGTAGGCAAAAGCAATTTGGGTATGGATATTTCTTAGTTTCATTTTTCCTAGAGAAAGTTCCAAAGATGCAACCACAATTTGCATTGATAGTATGCCCTGCGACTGAGCCCCATATGGAGTGGTGGATAAGTCTTTCACCTAGAATGGGAAATGAACCCTCAACCTTTCGTTTTACTGCTGACTTATTTGCATGGTGGAGGATACAACTTGTGGTTATAATGGATTTCCCTTATGCTGGGGTTGAATTTAGGGGTAGCATAAACTTAGTGCTTCATGAGGAGACACAGTGGGATGCATTTGGTACAAAAGAGCATAACCTTGTAACAATATTTCTTGTTTTTATATGTTTTTTTTTGTTGTACAATGAGGGATCTAAGTAATTTTTTTTCATCATGCAGATAGAGGAACATCATGTCCAGTGGATATGCCAACACTAGGACATTGTGGAGATTCTTAGGAAACAATTGAAGTTGATGTCAGAGTAGGAGAACTCCAAGAGGTGGAGAGGAATCTACGTGGTTTGACCATGGGAGTTTTTTCCATGAGGATACAAGGTGTACCCTTACATATTCAGATACATACAATTGGGCTACCTGAAGGTATTAGTTACTTTCTACGATGAGTGGCGAGAGTAGTCATGTTCTATGTTGAGAAAAATGTGGTACAAGGAGACGAGTAGAGTCTCCAGACACTTTTAGTATTTTATGATGATTCTATGGGCATAAAGTCCCATGCTTTTCCTTTCTATGTACTTTTTAGATGATGTATTTTGGTAAAACGTTTTCTATTTATACTCAATCTTATATATAGACGCGTTTTGCGGTGGCTAGTTATGTTATATATATTTTTATATGTGGCATTTGTTTTCTTTATGTCCCAAATGTTTATCTATGCACAATATACCATTCTAACAAATTTGTAGTCATATTAAGTTCTCTCAATATATGTCTATATTCTAGAAATTCAAAGGATATTTGGAGACAACGAACCCTTAGATGGAGACATAGAAAAACTGGATTACAAACAAAGTATTCATGGTTTAGTTGATGGACCAAGAGTTGAGAATCAAGTTTGATAATCAATTGATATATACCTAGAGAAGAATCTTCGGTTAAAATTTCAATGACAACATGATATTTTGCAATGTTATTGGTTTCATATCTAAGGCAAATTCCTCTTGAACTCAGTAACTCATTAGAGTGGTAAATGACCCAGGTTACAAAACCGATATTTAGGGTATGTCGACTAGTGCTATCCTCAAACCTGAAATATATGGGAAAGGATGATGACATCTGTGCATTCAAGTACAAAGAAAAGTATAAGAATATTTTAAAGTATGGGGAAAAACTCATGCGCGAAAAAGAAAGGACACACCAAACCAAAAAAATATAGTACAATAATGTACAAATCACACATGAAAGATATTATATGCATAGTAATTCTTTAGGTAAATCCCATTTCGGGGCTCACCGAGAGATAATCCATCAATCCACTAACTCGCATGCACCTCTCTGTAACATGCATTTTAGGATGTATGGCCCGTGCTACATGGGTTCTAACTTTCCTACCTCAAGTTTTTCATGGTCTTAATCATAGACAAGGACCAGATCTCCTTTTGCAAAAGAGTGAGGTTGGGCAGACTTATTGTATTGAGTCTTGACATATTTTTGATATGTCTCATTGATGAGAGTAGGATCACGACAGGTTTCATACATCTTCGTTAGATATAAACATTATTGTTCTTCAACATAAGTATGGGGTAGGAGTTATAGAGTGAGTTTAAAAGAGGGAATCTCACATTCGATCGGTAAAACTTCTTCTAACCCATATACCAACTGGAAGGGTGTAAATATAGTGGCGGTTTTAACTAAAGTCCAATAATCCCAAAGTGCGGAGAAGAGTTGAAAATTCCAAGAGGTTTTTTTCACTCCCACCATGCGTTGAATCATGGTCTTCAGGACTTTGTTGATGGATTCAACTTGTCCATTTTCTTGAGGATAGTAAGGGGATGAATTTTCATGGCAAAAACCTAACTTGGTGCATAATTCAGCCATCATCTTGTTCTAGAAATGGGATCCATGTTAAGTTACAATAGCTTGTGGGACTCTGAACCAAGAAATGATGTGATTGAACAAAAAAAGTTATTCATTTTGACCATCATTAAGAAATTTAGGCATAGCCTCATCCCATTTAGTAAAATAATCGACAACAACAATAAGATAACCATGTTCTTGGGCTGAGGTAGGCTGACATTACATGAAATTGATACCCCATTTTGCAAAGGGGTTGATGAAGAAAATGGAATGAAGTGGAGTTGGGTGGGTACGTTGATCCAGGTGGATATTGGTGGCCACCCACATTTTCCAACTCCCTCAAAACAATTTTCTAGCAATTTTGACAATTTACTATTTTTAGTAGTTTTTAACTTCCGAGGCCCTTTTGAGGGCCTAAATGAAGGTTTTTTGGGATTGAGGTTCTCAATGATATCTTAAGGATTTTATTTATCCCCCAAAATGAATCTCCTCGACGATACCTTTCCAACAGGCTATCGTGCGCCTAAAACGAAGATCGTATGAAAAAGTTACGACTCCGGGAAGTTGATGTACTAACTTACCCAAACATGGCCCACATGACTTTTGGCGCTTCATCTCCTAGGGTTAGGTTTTTGGATGTGTAGATTTTTTGACATTCCTATTTAATGTAAAATTTCCTTCAGAGCCTCATTGTAATCATTTTCTTTTGAATGAGCACAACTGTCACATCTCTTCTTAGAGATAAGCTGCCACCATTCCAACAAGCTTGTTTTCCGCTGCATTTTACAGTTTCATCTTATTTCCTTATTGAATAGAATTTTTTTTTACTCTTTCTCTGTTATTCTGTGTTAAGCATCTTTTAATAATATGTATTCATTTCGTTTTGATCATAAAATCTATATCAGTGGTATCATAGCGGTCTTCTCCTTGTCATGTTAATGCATGTCCCCAACAAGGTCATGATACAAAGAATTGGGTCTCGAGTTTGTTTCTCTTGAGGATAAAATATCCCACACACACACAAGCGACCTCTCATTGTAGGAGAAAATAAATATGACGAGATAGGATATCCTTTCAAAATTTTTCTTGATGAAGCCCTTACACAACAGAGGAATGAGATGATGGATAGTTTCACACAAATCCTTTGACGACTACCAACAAGTGATGCATCTTCCTCGAGCGAAGGTGCCGTCCCCTTCAAGGCACAAATCAACTTTGATATTCCTATATTTGAAGGTCATATAGACACAAATGTTGTAGACAAGTGGTTGAGTCTACTAGAAGGGTATTTTTATGTCCATAATTTTTCAAATATAGAAAAGATTACTTTTGCACTCCTCAAAGTGGTTCCCCATGTCAAAGATTGGTGGGAAACTTTCTGTGAGAAAAAGGAAACAGAGGAACCCTCATTATTTATAGTCATGGAAACTTGAGAATCCTTCAGGGATTCTATTAAGGAACAATACTATCCTGTCGAAAGTTATGACGAATTGTATACCAAATGGACCACACTACGACAAGAAAGAGACCAAGAAGTGCTAGAGTTCACAAATATCTTCCATACCTTGCGCACCAAGCTGGGTATCAAATATTTAGAGTGACATCTGGTTCTCAAGTATCGCGGTGCTTTGCATAGATACATTTAGACCGAAATGGAATTTATGGACATTTGGTCCTTGGGCGCGGCCTACCAATATGCCGTCAAAATAGAGTAGGAGATTAAACAAAAGATGCATAAATTTGGGCCTGGGAACCCCTCATAGAAAAATACAGGAAGGGCGATCCCAACCCATAGAAAAAAGGATAGAGAAAAGATGGACAATATCAAGACAACAAATAAGAAAAGAAGGACACCAGAAAGACAAAAAAAGATACCGGGAAGTGGTGCGACTTCCACAAGATCCCTTGGCATAACACTGTTGACTATTGCTCAAAGCAGTCGTTGGTGGACGAAGTGAAAGCCTATTTATCATATGCAGAGAATATGAGTCAAAACTAGAAAGGGGAAGAAAGATCATTGATGCGGAACCCAGTGCCACTGTTTCTACCACCAAGCTCCATCCTAGTGAACCAGATGAGCCAGAAGAAGGAGAGCACCTCTTCCATTCACAGATGTGGGTAAAAGGTACCCTACTAAACTTCATCATTGATTGCAGTAGCTAGAAGAACCTGATCTCAGTAGAGGTCATCAAGCGATTCTCCTTGTTGACAATGTCACACCCACCCTACACCATTGGATGGCTCCGCCAAAGAAGCGATCTCCACGTCAGCCAACAGAGTCGACTGTCGTACGGTATCAAGCCCTTCAAAGATGAGGTATTGTGTGATGTTTCTCCTCTCAAAGTTTGTAATTTTATTTTGGGCCAACCTTATTTATGGAAACGTCATGCTGCATATGAGTCTAGGCCTCGTAGTGTTATTATTAATTTGAACAAGAAATTGTGCAGGATACCCGAGGCAGTCCCTCTTGGTGCTATTTCCTTGATCTCTGCCAAGCAATGAAGGAAGGTCATCTCTCAGACCGAGAAATTTTTCTTCTTTGTGATTCGCTCTCAGAGTGAGCGAAAAATGAGAACCACATCTAGGGCCTCTGTTTCTGATCTCTCCACATAATAGAACCAAGTGGATAAGGTTGTGGAAGAATACTCAGATATATTCTCCTCTTCTATTGGGGTACCTCTGCATTGCCAGTTCAAGCATCCCATTGATATGACCCCAGACGCACCGCTATCCAATGGGTCAGTCTACCACCACTATCTGTTAGAAAATGAGGAGATCAAGGGCCAGATCGAAGAACTATTTCACAAGGGGAACATACATCCCAACTCATCACCTTATGGGATCTCAATCATGCTGGTGCAGAAGAGAGACGAGACCTAGTGGCTCTGCATTGATTACTAGGCCTTGAATAAAATTACAGTCTGAAACCGGTACCCGATTCCTCGAATCGACGACCTCCTTGATCAACTCACACGGGCCAAATACTTCAGTAAGATTGATCTGAAGTTTGGCTACCACCAGGTCCCAATAGAACATACAGATGTATGGAAAACCACCTTCAAGTCAAAAAAAGGTCTTTTTGAATGGCTGGTCATGCCCTTTGGTTTGACAAATGCTCCAACAATGTTTATGAGGATGATGGATGATATCCTACGACCTTTCACCAATAATTTTGTAGTGGTGTATCTAGATGACATCATCATCTACAATAAGACTTGGGAAGAACACTTGTAGCATATTCATAAGGTTCTGCAAACCCTGCGACAACACAATCTATATGCAAACTTGGAAAAATTCTCCTTCGACATGGACAATGTCCATTACTTAGGCTACATCGTTTATCGACATGGTGTGCATGTGGATCCAACCAAGATCCAAGTCATCTGTGACTGGCCAGCCCCAACCACACTCACTGAACTTAAGAGCTTCTTGGGCCTCACCAATTTCTATTGCAGGTTTGTGTTGGGATTCTCTCATATTGCATGGGCCCTCAAGCGAGTAACCAAGGGTGGAGGTAAGGAAATATTTGTGTAGGGACTATCCCAACAATAAGACTTTGATGAATTAACGAAGCGTTTGTGCTCACCCCTAGTACTTTCATTACCCAACCTGCATCATCCCTTTGAGATCGAGATAGATGCTTCAGACTATGCTGTGGGCACCGTTCTCACTTGACATGGCCACCCTGTGGCATATCATAGTGAGACACTATCAAATGTTGTCTGTAATTACCCTAATTATGACAAATAAATGTACTCCATTGTGAAATCTTACCGCCAGTGTAGACATTATATTCTTGGGAAGGAGACAATCATCCACATTGATCACAAGCCACTATAGTTCATGAAGACCCAAGGAAAATTGCAGAATGACCACCATTAGAAGTGGTCCACATACTTACATAAGTTCCACCTCAATATCAAGTATAAAACATGAAGTACCAACTGAGTTGTTGATTTCCTTAGCCGACCTCCAGTCGTGGCACTCACCATGGTGCTAGACTCTTATGTCCATGAGACCTCCATATGGCCCCACCTCTACGAGACAGACCCTGACTTCTCCACCACCTACCAAATGTTGGGCACCAACTCAGTGGTCGCTAATTTCCATCTTCAAGATGGGTTGTTGTGTCATCTGGGCCATCTCTGTGTTCCATCAAGCGAGCATGCAAAGATGATTTGGGAATCTCACTACAGTTGGGTGGCAGGACACTTTGGCATCGAAAATATAGTTGCAGTGCAGCAGAAACATTTCTACTAGCTGAAACTTCGACAGGATGTCAACAAGTATATCAGGTCCTGCACTGCCTGTGATATTTCCAAACCGACCACTAATAAATAGGGCATGCACACCCCTATGACTACTCCTGACAAGCCCTGGGAATCCATCTCAATGTACTACATGTTAGGCCTCCCATCCATCAAGAGGGGAAATGACTGTGTTTTTGTGGTTGTTGATCGCTTTTCCAAAATGACGATTCTAGCCACCTGCAAGAAGAACATCACAACATAAGCCACTGCCAAGCTCTTCTTTGAATGAGTATGGGTACATTTTGGGATCCCACAAACCATTATCTTAGACCATGACAATCATTTCCTCAACACATTCTGGTCGATCCTCTGGTCACTGCTAGATACCAAGCTCACCAAATCCACTACCGTCCACCCCCAGATAGATGTCCAAACTGAGGTCGTCAATCGAATGATAGTACATATCCTACGCATGTACAATTAAAAAAAACCTTGCACATGGGATGAGAGTCTTCCTTATGTCCAACATAGCTACAACCGAGTCCTGCATAGCTCAACTGGACACATCCCCTTTCTAGTGGGATTGGGATTCCAACCATTGGGCCCCATGGATGTTACACTACCCTTGGTGACCACCTCGGTCGACTCGTCCCCTGGTCCACCAGATGCTCACAAATCCACCTAGTTCATTGAGTGGATCCAACACATCCGCCAATAGGTTCAGGATATTCTATAGAAGTCTAATGCCAAGTACAAGCAGCGCCATGATCAACATCAGGTGCCACATAAGTTTAATGTGGGAGACAAAGTTTGGTTGCAATTACAAAAATAACACCTTATAGGGCCCCATCAGAAGCTTCTCCCACTCTTTTATGGGTCATACACCATCACCAAGGTTGTGGGCGACAATTCTTTTGAGCTCAACATTTCCCCTTTCCTTGGCCTGCACCCAGTCTTCAACGTGGCTCTCCTTCGACCATATTTCCCACCATTATTGGACACCTCCGAGATAGCAGAGAAGTTGACACCAAGAGATAAACCTTGAATGCATGAAACATACATCCAATAATCATATTGTGGACATGCAGATCAAAGGAAATCGACAACAAAATCTCCAACTTTATCGAGTTGTTAAAGCAAGGTAGCTCCTGCACCAAGGCAAGTGGCTCACCCGGGGCCAAATTCAACAAAAAATTCCTCATCTGATGGGAGAAATCAATACAATGGATACCATTTCTTCCTAAGGAGGGAGGATTGATCTTGGTGGATATCGGTGGCCACCCACCTTGTGCAACTCACTCAAAATAATTTTCTGGCAATTTTGTCAATTTACTATTTTTAACAGTTTTTAACTTCCGGGGCCATTTTGAGGGCCTAAATGAAGGTTTTTTGGGATTGTGCTTCCCAATGATAGACAGAGGCTCTTATTGATCCCCTAAAATGAATCTCCTCGATGATACCTTTCCAACGGGCTATCGTGCACCTAAAGCAAAGATCGTATGCAAAAGTTACGACCACAGGAAGTTGATGTACTAACTTACCCAAACGGGGCCCACATGAATTTTGGTGCGTCATCTCCTAGGGTTAGGTTTTTCGATGTCTAGGTTTTTGAAATTCCTATTTATTGTAAAAATGCCTTTAGAGCCTCATTGTAATCATCTTCTTGCGAATGAGCACAACCGTCACATCTCTTCTCAGAGATAAGCCGCCACGATTCCAACAAGCTTGTTTTTCGCTGCATTTTACAATTTCAACTTATTTCCTTATTGAATAGAAAACCAATTTTACTATATCTATGTTATTCTATGTTAAGCATATTTTAACAATTTTTATTCATTTCGTTTTGTTGATAAAATACAGATCATAAGTTCTTTCTTCTAAAAGAGATGATAGGATGGGCATTTTTTAACGACCTCAATGCAATCGTTGAATATGGAAGGCCAAACATAACCGACATGTAATATTTTTTGGGTTGTGTCCATCACAGAAAGATGACCGTTACAATATCCAAGGTGAAAATCATTTAAAACTTGTTCAGCCTCTTCATGGGTTAAGAAACGTCGCAAAACAATATCAATGACACAATGGTAGAAAGTGTCACTAATGATAATGTAGTTCTTTGAATGGTGTCTAAAGCGACGTCGTTCATCACATGAACTTCCAGGCTAAAAGCATTAGGTATGGAGATAGAGAAGAATGTATCCATACCATGGATAGAATGAACTAATGAGTAAAAATGATTCATCAGGAAGGGAATAATTGGGCTCATTATTGTCATCAACATGGTGAAGGTAAAAAATTAATTCCACAAAAACCAACATTTTCTTATCTTTGGATTTGAAAAACTCGAGATCAAATTCTTGGAGAATGATGATCCATTTCAAATATTTTCCCCCACGTACTTGAAAGGTCAATATGCGATACATGGGGTTCGAGTTTGCAATGACCATGGTAGTGCGTAACAAAATATAGTGGCAAAATCTTTGGACGAAAATAACTGTTTCCAAAGACAACTTTTCGACATGTGAATAATGGAGTTTGGGACTTGAAATAATCTTACTTAAATAGTAGATCACATGTTCGATGCCATCATCATCCTCTTGTACTAACACCATAATAATAGTAGAAGCAAAGGCAACCAATTAAAGGATGTAATCTATCACATAGTTGGGTGGGTACAAAAGCAGTGTATTCATTAAAGCATGCTTCAGATCATTAAATGAGTGTTGAGAATTCACATCCCATATGAAAGGGGCATCTTTCAACAACAATCTCATGAATTCTTTAGTAATTTCAGCATAATCGCATATAAAACGAAGGACAAAGTTTTCCTTCCCTTGAAAATTTTGCAGTTGGGTAATAATGTTGGGAGGGGTAAAGCGAGAATGGATTTTACTTTTAAGGGATCCACTATAATTCCATATTTGGATACCAAGAAGCCAATGAGTCTCCTTGACTCAACAACAAAAATGCATTTATGGGGGTTCAAACGTATGTTGTAAAACCTGCATCTAAGAAATATTTCCATTAGATGACCAATATGACCTTATCAATGAGCCGAGTGTGCTGGCAAGTCATCGAGATAAGGTTCAATGATATGTTTGATGTCGTGGAATGCATACGACATAGCCTGCTGAAATATGGCTCCAACATTTTTAAGGCCAAAAGGTAATTTCCAATAGGAGAAAGTCCCCCATGGGAAGATGAAGGTTTTTTTGTGTTGATTAGCCAGTAAAATGTTGATCTTGTTATATCCAGAAAATCCATCCATAGAAGAGAAAATGACACTTATGGCACAATTATCGATAATTTGGTTGGTAAAGGGTGTAGGGTAATTGTCCTTCGGACAAGCCTTATTTAGATCTCGATAATAGACATAAACATGAATTTTACCTTATTTCTTGGTGACCAGAATGATGCTGGAAACCTATTTGGTCAGAGGGATGAGATAAATAAAACCGGATTTTAATAATTTGTCTACTTCTTCCTTGATTGCTGCAGTTTTTTTGGGATGAACCGGGCGATTTTTTTGTCTCATAGGTTTGACTCTTTTGTAAGTTTTGATTTCATGCACGATGATTGAAAGATTGATTCCTGACATTTCTTTGTATCTCCAAGCGAAGATGTCGAGAAATTCTTTAAATAAGGTGGTATAAGTTTCAACCTCTTCATTTGAACAATTGGCACCTAGTTGTGTGCTTTCCACAATACCTTATTTTATGGAAATGTTAACAAAAATCGTTTGAGAGAAACAATCATTGTCCTTATCGGGTTTACCTGGTGGTGTGTCATATGGCGTAGTGCGAGTGGTCAAATATATTATCACTATATAATTTCTCAGGCTGAGGAATAAGTTGACAGAGGTAACTACAAAACCACTTTGGATTCTAGGATCTAGCCCTCCTAGACTCATAGAGGGATCCCTCTATAAGATTTAACTTTGTTTGTTGGAATGTTAGGCTAGTTATTAGGTTCAGGGTTTAGTTTATGAAATTTTTGGTTGGAACAACAAGGGAAGGCAATTGGGAAATGGAGACATAGATCTAAATTAATAAAATACAAAGTTAACAGGCTAATATTGCAGGGAAGGGTAGGCAAATTCACTGGATCCTAAAAGATTTAATGTGTGGAATAGATGGAAAAGGTATAGAAATCCAATTAAAAATAGAGCAATTAAGAATTATGTTTTCAATCTTCAGTGGAAAACACATAAATTATTACAAGCCAGAGACAAAGTGTACATTTAAAGAAATTTTGTTTCTTTATCTTCTCAGAATAATTCAAAAATGTAGAAAGTAGTAGTGGTAACAAAAAGAACAAATTTACAGGGAAAGGAAATTCACCAATGAAAATTGACCCAAGAATCCTGTAATGTTGCACTGTATTACTGACATTTGATCAAAGGAGGCTCTGTGATCTTCTCTACAATATTGATCCTATTCTACAAATAGGTCCCAACCCACAATACTTCGAAATGGAAAGTATTTATAACTTGTTTACAAAGGATCCTGTCATAAATGAGTAGGATTTATTTTAAGAAAATCTAAACTAATTGTTACAAAAATAGAAAATCAAGAGAATTTTTTCCACATAATATGGACATGCTACAATAAATCTCAAGTTGCTGAGGATGTTTTTTGAATTAGCTGGTACATATGCCACCTCTATATAATGATTTCCTACAAAATTATCAGGCATTTAAATCTGGAATTTTTTATCGCTTTCTGGTATTTTGCTGCAAATATCTCCACATGATCTGCTTATTACCATGTCAATTATGTCGCTTTACCATATGTCCCTTCGAATAACTTCACCGAGAGAAAATATTTCAGTTGAAGGTGGGTGATGGCAGTGGTATTTTGACACCTTAGCTCAGTGCAGGCTCATTATGGGATACTTGTCGGTAAAAAGGGACATGGGGGAAGATGTGATTGGTTATGTATAGTATGACGTGGGGGAAAGTGTCCAATAGGGAGATGGAATGAGAATACACAAGAGTGTAAGCGATAGGGATAGACGGAGAGGTGGATGGTATCGAGAATGAGGGGACATGTGGCATGTGGTGAGAGGGGAATTATAAGAGGGAGGTGACGGTAGGGAGATTAATCAGAGAGGTGACGTGATAGAGGGTAAGTGGTAGAGTGAGTGGAGGACATGTTTAAGTAGGGTGTAAGTGGTATTGGAGTGAGGGTTG